>PVIC010000390.1:0-25748 GCA_004025085.1 Thryonomys swinderianus
TCTAGCTGGGTTCTCTCACTTTTCCTTGTTTCTGTCTTTTACTTCCATTTCCTTCTCACACTCTGTCCAGGGGCCCACTGGACTTCCAGAAGATTACACAGCAGCACATGGTGAAGGGGTATGGAAATGCTTAAGACCCAGGGGATGCCCTGCCAGGCTGTGGGGTGTATTTGAGCACCTTCTTCCTGGGCCCAGTACAGGGCAGGCTTGTGATTGGGACCTGGCCATTCTGGGCCTGTGTCCCAGGCTGACCCTTAACTCTGGGTGCCAGCTCCAGAGCCAGGCAAATTTGGGGTGCACAGCACATCTAGACAGATGTACCTGAAGTTGGGTTGTAGCATAAAGTGTAGTAAACAGACTCATGGAGCCAACCTCCTGTGGCATGTGTGCTACTCAGCACAGTCAGAGGAACTTTGAGAGCTGCCTAGGTGTGTGTATGAAAGAGCATTGTTCCTTAGAACATGTGGAGCCTTCTGCACAAGCTAAGGTTTCCTTGAACAGCCAGCCTGGAGCCCCAGTGTGGGACCTAACAGGGACCAGACATCTGCTTCAGACAGTGGGCAAGTGCAATACCCACCACACCAGCCAAGATCTGTGATGAGCAGCGTCCGTGGCTTTGAGCAGTTTCCTTGTCCCAGAGGATAGTGGGGTCCTGTGTAAGCAGCACATGCTCGGCCTCCATTGGCTCAGCCTGGCAGGAGCTCAGGCTGCATGACAGGTACTGATCTGGATATCCTGGGTACTGTGTCAGCTGCCAAGGCAGTCGCTTAGTCCACAGGACTATTGCCCTTGAAGTGGTCATCACACAGCACTCTCTGTAGGTGAGAGCACCAGAAGGACTAGCACAGGTAGGCCGAAGCCCAGCCCTGTTCAGAGCTTTCCTCCCCTGTCCAGGCATTAATACCCCTCCTGCTAAACCTGCATCTACAAACCAGGAGGTGCCTGGGACAGGACAGGATCTACTGTCAGCTGAAGTTCTCTGGTGCTGTTACCTGGGCCTCGCCCCTAGCCTTCTTAGCTGCCTCTCAACTGATTTGAGGGGTGTGGTGGGGTTTGCACGTGTACAGCTGCTGGCTTGTGGGAAAGGCAGAGGCCAGAGGGGCTGGGGGGAGTGCCAGATGGTCCATCCTTCCAGAGCTGGCACAGGACAGGAGCAGGTGCTTGGCACTCTCCTCGCAGAGCAAGGAGCTGATCACTGTGTGGGGATCGTCGCCTTCATCTGCCCTCTGGGCCTTGTGTTTCCAGCCGAGTTTGACTGGATTTGTGGTCAGCACTTGTTAGAGAGCAGCTGAAGTCCACTCTAAACAGGGCGGAGCTGAAGGAAGCAAACAAAAGGAAATAACAGTAAATAAAAAGTCAATAGATTCAGAGAATGTAATGATGGAGAAGAATGTAGAAGCTTTCTTTCTTCTAGCACTAGAGATTGAATTCAGGGCCTTCTCACTGAGAAGCTGCATCCCCAGCTCTCTCATTTTTTTCCCTTAAATTTTACAACTGGATCTCGCTAAGTTGCCCAGGCTAGGCTCTAACTTGTGGTCCCCTTCCTCAGACTCCACAGTGCTGGGATTGCAGGTGTTACCGGACCTGGTTGAGAAGCTTCACCTTTAAAAACACGCATCTCTGAAAATACACAGAAGTATTTTAAGAAAAATGATTAACGTGCAGAATGAAAAGAGAGATATAAGTAAGATCATTAGAAAATTGTAAGTACCCTTTATAAATAAATTTGAAACGTATATGGAATGGGTAATCTAAGATCTAATTACCCAAAATCATTTAAGAAATGGGAAATATGAGTAAATATCATCTGGAGAAACTTTTGGCAATAAAAATTTTGCCATGTCAGAATTTACAAGGTTCAGATGGGTTTGCGTAAGACTCAAACTGCAGAGAGACAGCTACCTTCAGAAGAACTGCAGTGTAGAACTGCAGAAAGAAGGTCTAAGAACAGAAATTTGTGCACCAGTCATGTTTAAGATTGTTCATTTGAAAAAATAAAACCCTAAACTAAGCACTAGCAGGTCTAGTACAGCAATATTTTTAAAAAATGATTACCAGGGAGAGTTTATTTAGGAATGTGAGAGTGAGGTACAGCAGAAAATGTGCTAAGGTACACCCTTGGCGGTGTAAAGGAGAGAAGCTACGCAATATCGTAGCAGAGGCGAAGGACTGTACCACTCAGTGCTTGGCACCGCCATGATGAAAGAGCTGCAGAAATCCCAGTAGGTGCTGCACTGGCTGCTGGAAGTCTCATCTTGTTGCTCTAGGATAGGAAAAGGTGGCACGGGGATCCTTGCTGTGCTTCAGACATGTGTCAGGCTGCAGCCACAGCCAGCCAGCCAGGGTCCTGGATGCGTAAGGACAGGAGAGATGAGCACGCACTCATGGTGGAGACCTGGAGGACCTCAAGCCAAGCATCAGGATGGACAAGAGGGACCTTTG
Organism: Thryonomys swinderianus; assembly: GCA_004025085.1. Lineage (NCBI taxonomy): Eukaryota > Metazoa > Chordata > Mammalia > Rodentia > Thryonomyidae > Thryonomys > Thryonomys swinderianus. The sequence goes on from PVIC010000390.1 coordinate 2,443, forward strand.
AGATTCCAGGATACACACAGTGCTGGCCAGGAGGGGGCATGGCAGGGAGAGAAGCCCCTGCTATTGGCAAGGAGCCCATCAGGTGCCAGGGAGTGCTGCCAGGTGTGCAGCCTCATGGGGAAAATGGCAGGCACCATTGAAGAGTGTTTAAAATGAGTAGTTTCTTCAGACTTGTGGTAACCTCACTGTGGTGTTGTTCGAGGTTTGTTTGAACTTAGAGAGCTGATCCTTAAATTCAAGAGGAAGAGCAAATGGCCACACATGACCAACATACCCTGCACGGCACCATCTGATAGACATGACGCCTTCCTGCAGGGCCCTCCCTCCATGGCTGCACTACGTGCAGTTCAGTGCAGTGCCACATGGACAGGTGACAGGAGCAGGGACAGGTGTGTGCACATGGGAAATTTTGGTTATAGCAACAGTGATGAAATAGAAAACTGTTAAATGATACCCAGATGATGGAGTATCCATATAAAAGAAAATGAATTTACATATCATTTATAAAAGAACTGGGCATGATGGTGCAGGCCTGTAGTAATCCACACATTCTGGAAGGCTGAGACAGGAAGATGGCAAGTTCAGTCCTAGCCTGGACAACTCAGTGATTTAGCAAGACTCTGTCTCAAAATAAAAAGGGGTGGGGAGGAGGCTCAGTGTGAAGGTCCTGTGTTCAACCACTAGTACTGCCCAAAAAAGATGAATAATCCGAAGTTAAAACCATTTTAACCACAACAGTTTATCGCAAGTGTCTCTCAGGCAACTTATTTTTGTACTGACTATCCTCAGCATTTGCTTGGGCAAGTGTCATTGCAACCACCTGTTTTCTTGTATTGAATAAAATTATCATTTTTATATTTTCCATTATATTATCTTATAAAAATTAACGGGAAAATGCAATTTTTGGTCATCCTGTATTTAAATAATTAAACTGGTAAAAAGCTAAAAAGTTAAAGCATTTGGAAGAAAATATATCAGAGTATATTAATTATCTTGTTAGAAAAATAATCTTAAACATTACCCCTGAGTCAAAGATTGAAAAAGCAAAAAGTTAAAATGTATTTGCAAATTTAAATGCATCATAGAATGAAAAGATCTGCCATGGACTTGGAGATTTTGCCACACAGAGAGCTGACAAAGGGAAATATCTAAAAGATACAAATTCCCATCATCAGAGAGCTAGAAAAAAGGATGAGGCATAGGAGCAGGTAGTTTTCAGAAGCAAAGCAGCCAGTTCATCAACATAGACATGTGGTCTTGGTAGCAGTTGAGTAAATGAACAAAAATGACAAAGCCTACTTTGTAATAGTCTGGTCAGCACAATTTGAAAATCCAATGATATCAGGGGCGGTGAGATGATAGAGCAAGTGCTCAGATGCTGGGGGAGGAGTGACGTGGCAGGGAGTGAGCCAGCACCGCCCAGGAGAAGCAGAAACGTGTCCTCTGTAACCAGCAGTCCCCATAGGTGAATGATATAAAGAACTCCATGCAGGACAGGGATAGCCTGGATTTCTGTGCTTCTAACAAAAAAAGTATATCAGCAGGAGGGGCCTGGTGTGTCTGTTCTGCAGTTGGCATGGATGGAGAAGGACCATGTTTGGGCAGGCAGCTTTCCAAATCTGGTGTCACAGCACAAACACCCATGTAAACCCTGAATTCTCAGAGAATGATACTAAATACCGTTTGTGAGTATGGACTGTGCTCCGTATTATAAACTCAGGAATAAGGAAGCACCGAATTCAGGGTAGTCATTACTTCTGATAGAAATGGGTGATGAAGTCATGATATGGTTTATATGTAGATGTCCCCCCAAAGCCTTGTGCACTCGTAATGCACATGATGTTGGGAGGTAAAGACTGGTAGAAAGAGATGGGTTGCTGGGGGTTTGGCCTAGAATGGTGTGTGTGTGTGTGTGTGTGTGTGTGTGTCCCTCTGTTCTGCCGTCCTGCCTTGGAACCAGCTGATTATGGACTGAAACCTCTGAAAACTGAGCAAAGATAAACCCCTCCTCCTCTAACACATTTACTATGTGGCTGTAATTCGTATGTCTCATTGCTGGGCAGCTTGAACCACCGTTGTACATGTGTGACTGTTCCATCGAGTGGTCCCATTGAGGCTTCAAGCCAGTAGGAACATGTTAATTTGAGTGTTGGATATTTTCTCTTAACACTGAGAGACTAACTAAGACAGTAGCAAGGGACAAAAAAGGGACTGTACTTACTACCTGTCATGTTATTTTATTTAGAAAACCGACCAGCATTGCAGGAAGCTTGCTGTGGCAGAATGGAGGTACCTGGGTTCTTGTACACCATCTCTGCAGGATAATGTTTGAGACAGTTCACACACATACCCAGCGTCGTCACTGGTGGTAACATTGTCTGCCAGAAACCAACAGAGACTTTCTAAGTTGGCAGATGCGCTATGGCCTAACCCTGGGCCTTTACCACCCCAAACCCAGGGACTTTTTTGCTCTGCCTTGTTTTCTGCCAGCAGATTAGAGACAGACCTCTGAGGGCAGACTCAGGAGTTCACAGAGCAGACGAGTTCAAGGCCAGTTGGGTAATTTGTACATGCCACAGCACCCATGGCCTAGAAGTAGCGTGGCCTTGCCTGGAGCTGCCACTGTCTGCACTTGATATATCACACAAGGACGCAGAGGCACGGGAGTGTGTGCCACGGTGCAGACTGGCCTCCTGTGACCTACTGCCAGCACCTCTGCCCCTGCGCAGGGGACTCCTGTCCAGATCAGAACACCGCGCCCAGGGATCCTGCCTTTGCTGCTCTGTGGGCTTGGGCTGCAGGCTGGAAAGCACCACAGAAGGTCAGCACTACTTTTGAAGTCTCTCTGTTTCCATCTTTCCTGTAGCAGAAACCTGGCTTTGTGAAAACATGAACTAATGCTGAATTACTAACTACTGTGTTTTAACTGCTCCCTATAAAACTCAAGTTGACATCTAATTGCCATGACAATAGCTTCAGGAAGTGGACCTTTCAGAAATGGCTGGGTGGTGATGAGTGTCACTGTTGCCAGTGTGGGTTGGCTGTGAGTTCAGCCCTACTTGCCCTCCCTGTCACCAGTGCTTCACCATGTTAGGAGGCTGCCCAGAAATCCACTGTGGCACCTGGCAGACCCAGGCTCCAGAGCCTTGAGCAAAACAAACCGGTAGACTTCATTAATTACCCAATAATGGCCCTCTGTTACAGTACCAAAAATAAACTAATACTGATCATTTTAATTACTTGGTATTTTTAAAAACTAAGGTACAGTTCTTTCTAGGAGAGTGTTTTCCCACTGTCTTTCTTTCTGTGACTGTGCTTGGTCTTGCTGGCCATCACACAGCAAGGGTGGTCTTGCTGCTGGCCACACACCGTCCCTGGGCCTCATACAGGATCTTGAGCCCTGTCTCACTTACTCTCTCACTTGTTCTCTTGTCTGTCCTTGCCCTTCCTTCCTTGAGCTCCTGCAGATCTGAGAACCTTTTCCTTTAACTGACCGTGAGCGTCCTTCTCCCTGGGGCGCCACAGGCATGCTTGAAAGTGGCTTCTGTTCCCGCTCCCAAACAACCTGAGTAGTTGGCCTCATCCCCAGGTATGGAAAAAGCCCTACTCTGTATCATGTGCCTACATGGCAGGCTCTGCCAGTACCAATTGCTGTTTTTTTGTTGTTGTTGTTCCAATCATTGTGTCGGGTTTGGTGGCACACACCTGTCATCTCAGCTCCTTGAGTGGCATAAGCAGGAGGGGGGAGATCAGCCTGAGCAGCTCAGTAAGACTCTGTTTAAAAGGAAAAAAGTCTGATAATATATGGACTTCCTGCATTTAATTCTCATTAAAACAGAATGAAAGACTTTGTGTCTGGCTTTTTTCATTATTGATGTTGTTGTCCCCAGTTGCATATTAGCCCTGTACCTCTGAATTACCTCTCAGCCCTTTTTATTTTTATTTGTTATTTTGAGACAGGATCGTGCTGTTGCCCAGGCTGACTGCAGATTTGTGGTCCTTCTGCCTCAGCTTCCCAAGTAGCTCGGATTGCTGGCATAGTATACATCTGGCTTTTGAGGTCTCCAATTTACAGGAGAGGAGGGTTTTGGTGACCTAGTAATACTTGACCTGTAAAAGCATGTGCAAGGTGTAGTCTGCCCCACCTGTCCTCTTCTCAGTGCCTGCCGCTGCTTGCTTTGGGACATCTGATGGTCACAACCCCGCAAGGGAGCGAGCGTGTGGAAAGGCCCGGCCTCTGTGCAGGCGCCCCACGCTGTCATGCTGCGCTTTCTCACTGCCTGTGGGGCAGCAAAAGACTGTAACAGGGAAATGTCTCTTTAAATAGAACCTTTTCTCGTTAAAGAGTCTTCCAGCCGGCCTGTTACTCACACAGGGTGTGAAATGCTTCCGTTTTTACTTACTGTTCCCTTGCCTTGGGAATGGGTCTCTGTTTAAGTCCCACAGTTGCTGAGTCCTAGCAAAGCTTGATGCCTTATGAATATGTAGAGAAATTTCAATAAACAGTGCAAATGCAGCAGCCCTGTAGGCTCAGGAGCCCTGCGAGGCCCAGACACTCAAGGAGAGGAGGCTTCCCTGCAGAGAAGAGGAACGTGAGAGAGTGGGGCATGATTGGATCGCATAGGTTTGCTGTGATTTGAGAGTGAAAAATGCTGCCTTGTGTTTCCTTCTGAATTTTCGCATCTAGCCCAGGTCTGCTGCTTGCTCTTCCCACAGAGTTAAGTGGGATCTAATTGCTGAGGAAATTGAGGCCTCCCAATGAGGGGTCCTTATTTCATTAGCATTACAGATTGGGTTCTTGTGAGTGACATTATTTGGTAATTTGTTTACAGTTGAAACCTTCACATTCTCAGTTCCTTAATCAGACTATCTGCTAATTCTTAAAATAAGAAAAAAGAACTAGCCTATCAGTCTAACCCTTGGACACAATGAGTTTATAATTCCAGAATGTCCCCAAACAACAGTGATTGTTATGCAGGGTTTTCACGGTTAATTAAAACAAGCTGTCTTTATAATAACCAAAGATTCTGACCTAAATGCTGTGTATGATGCTGCTTTTCCTGCACATATTGAAAATCTGCCTCTCTGGGGTTATTTTCGCAGCCCTCAAATAAAGTGTGCAACTGTCACCCATTCCTCCCCGAGGAGCACTCGCTGTCCACCAGCTGCTGGAACATCCCCTCAGTCTCAGCGACTTGAATGTATTAGCCGTGGCTGAGCTCCAACTATCACTTAAATCTATCTCCTTTTCTCATTGATTTCCTGTGCAAGAAAGATGTTGTCTTTAATTCTGGAGCAGATAATTCACAGGTGTGGAAGCCACATTAACAGCTAGAGCATAAACCAAGCCTTCAGAGTATGACACCCCCCCCCAGGTGTTCCGCTCTCTGTCTTGGGGCAGAATTCTCTATGGCAGTGGTGCCCCAGAGAGACCCCATGTGGGACAAACCAGCAGGAGCCGCCTCCTGGCTTCCTTGCCAAGCGGGTGTCTGTAGCGCCACCAGCTTGGTGGCTGTGCACTCAGCCGCAGTTGACAGATTGCCACTGTCCCTGGAAACTCCCACCCTGCCCGTGGACCTTTTCTTTTGGGACCTGGGAAGATTACATTGTGCTGGGCAATCTCCTTGGGTAGATTCTGCTGAGTTCCTTTGATATCATTTCTACCTTGTGATACTTCAATGTCTTCAGCCTGAAGCTGTGTTAAGTCCTGTTTCTGAATAGCACCGGGGGATCCTTCATCCAGCATCTGTCCACAGAGCGTAACATGGAGATGCACCTGTTGACTCCTGTTAGGAGATGAGCCTCACACTGCCTGCTGATCAGGGCATGGAGCTGTGGACCAAGCTCCTGAGGAACTTGCCATCCCGGAGGTCCCCTATGTCCAGATATGGAAGAGTAGACAGTGGTCCCCTCCCATGAGAGCCAGGTTCTGGCTCTGCGGAAGCACACAGCTCATGATGGGCCAAAGGCTGATGGGAGAAGAGTGGCATCCTGGGCAGAATGCACAGGGTTCCCAGAGGTGACTGTGAGGGGCCTGTGGCTAGAGATGTCAGAGCTGGCAGAGAGGGTTTCGTGTGTTACAACATACTCTCTTGTGTGTTAGAAAGAGGTTCCCAGTCTGTTTCTGTCCCAAGGGCCGTCTCCAAGGATGACTTCGGTTGTTTTCTGTCTCCTTGTGTCGTTGTAGTACTGGCCAGTGGCTGCTGTAGTTGATGGGTTCATCACAGCTGGTCCTTGCTGCCAACTTGATCTGGCTGTGACCTCGAGCTGACCATAGTCCTTCTGCCATCTATGCTTAGGACATTTCTTTCCCCTCAGGTGCCACAGGAAGCAGTGGTGGGTGGACTTGCCGGCCACCAGTGTGGTGATCACATTCCACAATGAAGCCAGGTCGGCCTTGCTGAGGACAGTGGTCAGGTGAGACCTACAGGCACCGTCATTACCTGTGACACCCTTAGGACCATGCCCTGTTGGGGTACAGACACATGTCCCAGGCAGTCAGTCCATCAGTGCGGTGGGTGCGTCAGACAGTGCACACCAGGGATATCCACTGGCTCCTCCAGCCAAACCCCTCCTCCTCCTGGGCTGAGACAGGATGTGTTCCTGTACAGTGAGGCCTGGCCAGACCCACAGGCTTTTCTTGCTGTCTTTCCTCAGTGTGCTGAAGAGAAGTCCACCTCACCTCATAAAGGAGATCATCCTGGTGGATGACTACAGCAATGACCGTGAGTACCGGGGGCGTGGCCCCAGGTGGGATGTCAGTTGAGAGTGTGTGGGTTGCCCAGGCCACGAGGAGAGGATCCTGTCCATGGCGCAAGGAAAGGGCCAGCACATAGATGACCAAGAGAAGCCATGCTCCAACATGGAGCTCTGTACAACCTGGGGTTCACCATGTCCTTCTTTGTTTCTTTCCTAGCTGAGGATGGGGCCCTCTTGGGGAAAATTGAGAAAGTTCGGGTCCTAAGGAATGATCGCCGGGAAGGTAAGTCTCCTGAGTCTCCTTCTTATATCACTGCCAAATGGCTGAATTCTGACTTACCTATGGCCCACAATACCTGAGAGAAGGATTAGTGGCCTAGTCTTTCTGTCTGCACCCCTCTCCAGAACAGCTAGCAGACATAGGAAGGACAATTAAAAGCTTAATCAAAATTGGGTATACACTAGGGCAAGAGTGCAAATGATAATTCATTCACTTCCTTAGAAAGTGGGCTTCTGTTTCACAACTGAGAAAATCTCTGTAAGTCCCATGACTTGTTGTTTAGAGAAACAACAGTTAACCATGAAAAGTTTATGACTCCAGAGCCCAGGCATCTGATAAAATAACAGGCTCAAGTTTGACAGCCTGCTGAAGCTGAACATCCAAACCAGGGAGCACTGTAATTACGTGCTCGTGTCACTCCGCAAATGGCAACCTCAGCACTGCCATCAGTCACATCTGAGCAGAGCTCGCTCTTGAGCCGCTGTAAGGATGAAGAGCTCTCCAGGGAACGTGCTGAGCTGATGGGTGTGTCTCAGAGCTCAGAGCAGCATAATCACCCCGGGGCAATCTAGGGTGCAGCTCAGTATAATGTGCTGGTGGCTGGATGCCCGGGGCCTCTTCAGGCTGAGGAATCTTTCAGACTCTGAAAGCTCCAGAGCCGGAGAGCCCTTGCCACCGCCATAGTCTGTGGATGGCCTCTGCCCCAAGAGTGCCACTGGATCCCTCCACCAGCACAATCTTTCTCTGGGTCCCTGTGTGGCCCCTCAGCAGCCAAGGAAGGAAGGTGTCTGTAGCAGGGATCTGACAGTGCAGGGCTGAGCCCTTGGCAGTACTGTCCACACCGATGGTAAATGATACCTGAACCTCCCACTTGAGGAACTCTGCTGTCTGGATGCACATCAGCTCCCAGACCTATGACAAACTGAAAAACCTTACAATGTGCTGCGTTATTTTTGTCCTCTAAACAAACTTATAAAATAACTTTATGGATTTAAACTTATATGTCTGCTGTCACAGATACCTGAAAAACGAAGAAGTTAGTACAGGCTTTAAAAGAGGAACAGGAGGGAAGAGGTGAATGGGAAGAAGGAAGAGGAGGAAAGAAAGGAAGAAACTCTGTTCTGTGTTGGTATTTTATAACTGATAAAGCACTTGCTAGTCATCACAGTGTGCCCTTGACCTGCCTAGAAATTAAAACAATATGTCTAGGTATTAACTGTGGTGCAGTTTGGGGATTCACTAGGGTAAGAGCCCAGGACACTGTGTAGAGGGAATGAGAGCTATTGGATGAGCAGAACTTCAGCTATGTGAATTCTTTCTTGGGACATAGTAGTTCTGTTTGTCTTCCCAGCCACCAGATTAACTGTTTCTTTAAAAACTCCTCATAGACTCTGCCTTGGTAACCACAGGACAGCACTGACCATGTCAGGCAGGTCTGCAGGAAGCTCCATACCCAGCAGACAGCCTGTCCTTATCCAGGCCCTCCCTTCACAGGCCTGATGCGCTCCCGGGTCCGGGGTGCTGATGCTGCCCAGGCCAAGGTTCTGACCTTCCTGGACAGCCACTGTGAGTGTAATGAGCACTGGCTGGAGCCGCTGCTGGAGCGGGTTGCTGAGGTGAGGCTGTGTGGTGGGCACGGGAAGGAGGGTGTGGGAGGAGAGATCGCGTGCTGGCTGCAGAATTCCTGGCCACCAGAAAAGCAATCATTGGCCCTGGGTTATTATTAGTTCGGGGGTTTCATGGGCCTCTGGGTTCCATCAGCAAGGGGAACAGTAGATTGAGTGGGGAGACACTCAGCAGACTGGCGGGGCATTGCTGGCTAAGGAGTCCTCTGCACCCTCCCTCCTTTCTTGTAGCTGACATTGGCTCTGGGAGCTTGAGAAGCACATGGCTGGATCATGGATCACTCCCACCACATCTGGGAGTGCAGCCCATGCTGGGGACACACCCAGGAGCCCTCTGCTCTCAGGGAGGACTGGACGGGCTGATCGCTTAAGGCTCAGGGGAAAAACAGGTGGTGGTCACTACCCAGTGGCTAGGCAGGACCCTTAGGTTGACCATGGCCACACTTTGGGTACCTTTTGGTACACTTTTGGGCCTGCTAGACCTCATCACAAATACTGGTGTGGCCCTGTGTTGTTCCTCTGCCTTCTGCTTGTGTGATTGTCTTTCTCTCCATCCTGCTATGTAAGTGCTTCCACAGGAGCAGGAAGGCAAACCCTGTGGAGGGAAGTGGAAAACAAGCCCTTCTGCCCTAAGCATTGCAATGACAACTGACAGGCAGCATGTCATGGAATACTAAATAGCCAAGAGCTGCCTGTAATTATAAAGATCACATTCACTACCCTGTATGAGGTTCAGGCAACACACTAGGTGCTTGTTTTGTGTCACCTTTAGCACAGACATTATCCCCATTTGGCAAGTGGGAAATGGCTTTAGCCCTTTGATGATGTATCTCAATCCATACAGTGTCAGATGGTAGGACGGGTCCCATCTGATCCCAAACTGAATCGATTTCTCATGCACACCCACACATATGCACCCTGGAACCCAACCTGGAATTCCCCTGCCAGCCCTGCAGATGCTCCCTCGGCCACTGTCCCCGGGAAGCAGAGCCACACCTGGGCAGCCGCTTGTCTGCATGTGCTCAGCCAGCGGCTTGTGTGGGACTCAGAGCCGTCTCACACCCGCCTCCGTTACAGGGAAAGTGCTGGGGTCGTTGACTCACTGGTTCTGTCTTCTCAGAAGAAATACAGAACGCTACAGTCTTTGCCCCTCCCACACCGCGCCAGACAGATGAGTTCATCCTCTGCTCTCAGCGGCTGTGCGGATCATTTCCCCTGTAAACCTGCATGTGGTGGTTAAATTGTTCCTCCTTCACTTACTCTCTCATGAGATTGTCTTTCCAAGTTTTCTGCTGACAAGGGCCGCTTGTGTGGCCCAGGGGAAGCACTCAGCCTATCCTGACCCTGTGCTGAGGGCCAGCATGGCAGCATGGAATAGAGACCTACAGCTCGTGTGCAGACCTTGTTTATTTGCCGCTCTCGCAGAGGTGGCTCAGGAGGGGCAGATTTGGTGGAATCACATGTGAGACTAAGTGTGGGACTGGGTTCCTGGATTATCTCAGTCTCCCCTCTGCTATAATAATACTGATACTTTCCACATCTCTGGCATACCCTATGCGCCCCTGGTTTGGTAGGTCTGCTCCTACGCTCTGCCCTTGAATAGTGAAAATAGTAACTGAGGTGGATGTAGTTGGACTTCGATTCCGTAAGTGGACCGAAGCACTGTGGCTGAAATTTTGGAAGAAACCCAGCCTGTACTGTCTTTGCCTTTAGTGAGGAGAAGAGATGGCAGAAGTGCCCTGGGCCCAGCTGGCCCCTCTGCATACTCGGGTAGGGAGGCTGTCCGTCTGCACAGTGGTGGCCTGGCATGGAGGCCTGGGGATGGGCCGTTGGCTGTGCTAGAATCTGACAGCTCTCCTCTCTGTCTTGCGCAGGACAGGACTCGGGTGGTGTCACCTATCATCGACGTCATCAATATGGACAACTTTCAGTATGTGGGGGCCTCTGCTGACCTGAAGGGCGGTAGGTGTCCATGGGCTCTGCCTGCGCCGCTGGTCCCCACAGTCAGGAGCGACAGTGCCGATGGCATTTTCCCCGCAGTGTCTTCCCTGAGAGCAGCTGCGCTCTGCCTTTCCTCTCCTGGGCCCGTGGTGGCCTCCCTCAGGTTCCTGGCCCAGAGCAGTCACATTGCTTCACTGGTCGGCACTGCTGAGAAATCCAGATAGTTCTCTGGGCCAGGGGGACAAGCAGGACAAGAAGAGCACCACAGAAACTGCCTTTTATGTGGAGAAGGGGCCAGGGCCTGTCTGCACCTGCACTGCTCACCAGTCCTGTCCCTGGTAGCCTGTGTCTTTCACTGGTCAGGGGGAGACCCAGGTCCTCACCACCCACTGGGCACCATGTCCCCTGAGTCCTGTTCTTACACTGGCCTGGCTGATGACCCCTCTCCTGGCTGCCTACCTCTGCCTCTGCCCAGAGGCCTTTGTCTTAAGTGACCACCAGCTTCTGGTGGTCCCTGCAGCCTCTAGCGTCTCTCTCATGCTCACCCCCTCCAGAGCCTTTAGAACAGTTCATCTGAAGCTCTTTCTGCCCTCTTACTGTCAAGGACCCTACAGGTTTTATTTGTGTGGATATGGGTCAGCATTCGTTGAGTTAAACTCTTAAAACACAAGTTCCACTGGGTACACCATTCTGCAGCCCCCATTCAGTTCACTTGTTGCTTTTGGGAGGTGGGATTGAAGAATCAGAGTTTTAAAATCAGGAGTCCCAGGCCACAGTTAGTAGCAGCTGTTCTCTGTGATGGTATATGGGAGCCACATGGTACAAGTGCCCCTACTCATCCTGTATCCCTGGGGTGGGTTGAGTTTCAGGTCCCAGAGAGGCCTTCTAAAGCCCAGGGACTAAGCCTAGAGCTTCACTGAAGTCCTAGAAGTCAAAGAGGTACCCTGATCCGCCGAAAGAGAACTGATGCATTTGCAAGTTACCACCAGACATCTCTGGGCCATTCCATACACACCCACCCTTAGATCTGAGACTGACCACCTCACCTCTTTGTAGCCAGTCAGGACCCTCCTTTTTTATATGAAATGGGGTCTCTTTCTCGCCTCAAACATGTCAACTGATTGAAGGATAGACAGTTACAGACACACAGAGGGTCAGCTGCTAGAGAAGACAGAACCGTGAGAACCCAGCTGCCCTCCATGACTAGAGTGCTGGGGTTGCTTGGATGTGGTAGAGTCCTGATGTTAGGTGCCCCCCGGCCCCACCCTGTTGCTGTGGGTGGACTATGCCCTCAGCTTCCCCGCCTAAGAGGCAGTAATCATGGTGGCCACATAGGTCATGACCGGATGAGATTGACAGTGTATCATTGGTCTTTGCTAAGATAGGATGTGATGGGGCAGCCCCCACCCACTCACAAGGTAGGCAGGCTCTGTGGCTGTACATAAACTGAGAAATACAAAAGAAAGATTGGAAAGATTCCTAATATGTAGTAAGAAAGAATGCAGAGAACTTTGAAGAGGACAGGACCTTGATCTTAAGAAAGTGGTAGTCAGAGTGTGTTGCTTGCTGGGTCTAGAATTGCCGCCATCCCCCCAGATCACCAGAGCAGGTATGAGGCTGGGCAGTCCCAGTGCGTGCAGCCTTCTGCTGGCCTGGACCAGGCTGGGTCAGGGCAAGAACATTTTATGAAGGGTGACATACCTAGGAGGAGGTTATCTCTACACCACATTAATAAGACCCTGAGTTCAGGTGAGAAATCCGAGCTTGGGCATTGCAGGAGTCCTGCTGGCAGAAGGCTTGAGGGCAGAGACCTTTGGAGGCCCAGAGTAAAAAATGGGGTGTTCTAGAGACCCTGGTCTGGCAGTCAAGTCTGTGGGGCTATCGTTGCAGTGCCACAGTGTATTTGCTGAGTGTGGTCTGGCAAGTGTCCAGTGAACTTTAAGGGTGACGTGCTTCCTCTTTTATCTTTTATTTTTTATTGTACTGGGAATATTGAACTCAGGAACTTACACTTGCCAGCCAGGCATGGTGCCACTGAGCTACATTCCCAGCCCCTACCCATCTCCTGCCTGGCTCCACCTCCCCAGTCACTTTCTTCCAACCCTCTTTACTTTATATCTTCATTTTTGTTTGGTTTTCTGTGAGCCCAAACACCAAATATTTGTAAACTTCGAGAGACAGGAAGCCAAAAGCAGAGAGCCAGTCCCTCATCAGTGGCTGGACCTTTTATTGTGACAGGGTTTGACTGGAACTTGGTGTTCAAGTGGGATTACATGACACCAGAGCAGAGGAGGTCACGGCAAGGGAACCCGGTGGCCCCTATCAAGTAAGTGCCAGCTGCAGGTAAGCATGGGCTCTTGGGGCTGAACAGCTGTGGGGCGGACCCACTTCCTCTCGCCAAGCTCCGGGCAGAAGCTGCCACCAGATGGTGAAGCCCTTGAGTCTCCTCAGGAAGCCTGAGGAAGACCTGCGATGTGCAATGTTGAGTTCACATGCATGGTGCTGTGCAGCACAGCAGAGGATCTGGCTGTCTCGGGACCCTGGGGGGCGAGGAGGGATTGTAGCCCAAGGCTTTTGTGTTTATTTTTGGCAACCATTATAGCTACCCTTTAAAGAAAGGGAGGCACTGAAGGCTGACCACCTTGCCAAGAGCAGCATGATTAACCCCTCATGTAGTAGATCTAGACCAGCCTGGGCACTTTTGGGGCATCTAGGCAAGGACTGGGGAAGCTTCAGAGGCAACAGAGTGACCTGAGGGCCTTCAGGGATGTTCAGAATGTTCTCTTGCTGTCCACTAACCCAGTCTTGGCCATGGCGAAAGAGAGCTGTCCGTATGACCATGACCTCCACCCTTTTCTCTTTGCTCCTCAGAACCCCCATGATCGCTGGTGGGCTGTTTGTGATGGACAAGCTGTACTTTGAAGAGCTGGGGAAGTATGACATGATGATGGATGTGTGGGGAGGAGAGAACCTGGGTATGTACAGCCTTGAACCTCATGCCTAACTGTCTTTGCTTTGGCGATGTTTGTGGCAGCTTGTGCCAGCTTGTTGGGAACCATTAAAGAAGCTGTAGTATAGCCAACCTTGATAATCCACGCTTATATCCCAGCACTCCAGGAGGCTGAGGCAGGAGAATTTTGCAAGTTGTGTCCCCGCCTGGACAGTTTAGTAACTTTAATGAGACCCTCTCTCAAAATTGAAAAGGTCTGAGTATGTAGCTTAATACATAGGCTGGTTTCAATCCCCTGTACCACTGAAACAGTGGTGTAACCATTTGGGGCAGAACCAGCCCCTGTACTGATGCACCCATATCTTCTCTCTTCTAAATATGACTTGGGTTGGCACTAAATCAGAGATGGAGGCCAGGGCTCAAGCAGTACAAACAGAGGCGCTGTCCTGTGGCTAGGGAACATATGCTTCCAAAATTATGGACCGTCTCAGCATTTGGGCTTCAGCTAACTGTGTGGGTGGAGGTGAGGCCTGCAGCTCATGAGGTTGGCCTGATGGTTATCAGGGACGCCCCCTAGCTGGCCTGGGCCTTCCATCTCTTCTTGGTGGCTTCTGTAAATGGTTTTGCCTGGCTTCATTTTCTGTTTTAATAACTCCTGAAAGTTACCTTCACCTGGGTTTAGGGGCAATAAGATTTTACAGGGTATGCTCTGTATTCGGGGACACCTCATGGTACTTGCATGAAAGATAAAAGACTCGCAGGTGCTAATGTTGTTTGTGGCCCTGCCCCCACTCTGTGTACTTTACACACACACATACACACACACACACACACCACCTTTCTGCACTTACAGCCTTTACAAATGAGTGTGGTTTGTTGCTTTTACTCATAACAGGGAGTTTGAAAGTTTATTAACTTAAAAGACCGGCTGGCCTGTCACTTGTCCATCGTGTTTGATGTGGCAGTCAGTGAGGACATCTCATCTCCCGAGCCCTCTGCCCGGTTTGATGTCGAAAGCTGCGTTTGCGCAGTGTGCACAGCAGGGAGGGGCCTCAAGTCCATCTCCTGCAGGGAGAAGTTCTAAAAAGACACTCTGACCTCAAGTAGGGCTTGGACTGGAGTGTGTGGGCATGAGAGGCTTCGGGTGGTTCACTTTCCAAAGAGAACCCAAGTCCCTCAGACTCAGCAGCCACTTCCGAGGGTCACGTGTGACTGGAGAAGTGAGTGTTGCCAGGAGAGCCTGGGTGCTGGGTGGGTGCCAGACGGCAGCTGTGTCTCAGGGCAGAGGGTCGATTCACTCACCCAGATGCCAGAGCTGGGCAGAGCTTGCTTGAGTGAGGAGAATGGCTGTGTGGTTTGCACATTCACATGCCAGCTAAGGGCCTGAGGGGAGGGGAATCTCCCCATCCTGATCCTTGCAGGGCTCTTGGCAGAGGCTGAGTAGCCCAGGGTTCAGGTAGGAAGTCTGGGATGTGAGCCCCGCTTTCTCCCGAGTACAGCTTCTGCTTCTTCCTCTGTGGCTCTTTGGGTTTGTGCTGCAGAGGCAGATGTGGGAAGCTTGACAGCCAGGCCACTCCCCGAGGCTGCCAGCTGGGATGAGGAGAGCGTCCTGCATCCCTTACCAGTAATGTACATACATCCTTGTCATTAAAGAATTTGCAAACGATCAGACATCTTGGCCTTTTGCCCCTTGTTGGGGACAGCGTATCCCCATGGACCTTCCAGTACCGCCAACTGCGTATGTCCCCAGCTCTGCCTGTGTTGCCGCAGACCAGTGTGCAGAGGGCTCAAGCTGTGAGCAGGGCCAGGGCAAAACCTGCAGCAGGGTCCTCCAGGGTAGAACTTGAGCGTGGTCTGAGTGGAAGGTGACCACAGAGTGCTGAGTCTAGACACTCCCTCCAGGCTCCTGTGGCTCCTGCTGGCTCAGCGCTCCCCCACAGGGAAACATACTGAAATTGCAGTTCCTAAAATGGAACAAACATTTTATTCAATATTGAGTTGAACACTGTAAATAAAGTGCAGAACTTTTCACTGTGTTTGGTTGGACAGTGTTGACTGGGCATCCTGCATCCCCTCGGGGGCCACCCAGGTCACCCTTATCCCTTGGGAGTGATGTCCCTGCGACCTTGGTTTCCCGTGCGAGGTAGGAACGAGGGCTGTTCTGAGTGCTGCATCACCCCCTGCTGTGCAGTTCCGGTGCTGCTCCAGGATCCAGGATCCAGGGGCTCATCCAGAGCACTTCATTGGCTGCTCACCTGTGGTCACAGAAGTCCCACCCCATTCTGATCCATCTGTGTTGGCGGGGTTGCTGCCTCTAGATTCTCAGCCCTGCATCTTCTGAGGTGTCTCAATGGATACAGAAAGATGTGCCCTTCGCACAGCCTCTTCCTCTGGTAACTGTCAGGGACGATGCTTGGCCTCTCAGAAGGGGATGTCTCAGTTTCTCTGTTCATCCCCAGTTGTTTTGTTCAGAGTAGGCAGCGGTTGGAACAAAGGAGGCGCTGATCGAAGGTCCTGTGTCCCGAAGGGACAGTGTGTGCTGGGTCAGCACAGGTGGTCCACAATGAGTCCCCCATTGGCCATTCTGTGTTGATGCAGGTGAGAGTGGCTTTCTTCAGGGATCCTGCCAGGGCCAGCAGGTTCCTGCTTGGTGAGAGTCTGTGTCGCTGTAGTCTGTGGGGCACCTGTGGAGGTTACCATGGTCCATGGATGCAATTTAAGGGCTAGGATTGCTTTCCCCAAATGGAGAAACTCAGACACGTTCTAGTACTCAGTGAGTTTGAAATGAATTTTAGAGGAAGGTGACAACCATGACTGCCTGCTACATCTAGTAATAAAGCTCGATATTCACATACCCTCCCTGGGTTGGAGAGCACCCTTACCTTCCTGGCAGTGTCTGTGCTGAGGGAAGCACGAGTCACCTACACATGTCCCTGGGCTGTATAGTCCAGTCACCAGAATGCACTGGACCCAGATCCAAAAGGTGTTTCCCCACTGCGCACTTCCTTGATCATGCTGTGGAGTCTGGCCACACAGGTGTGTGGAGCTCTACAGAGAAGTCCGGCCACGATCTGGAGAGGGCAGCTCCGTGGGGCTCCAGCAGCAGTCAGGAAGGGGCACCTGCGTCATGGGAGCTGTCATGTGAAGCCTTCCGGCCCCACCCGTCACCAAGTCTCATCCCCATTTAGAGATCTCCTTCCGCGTGTGGCAGTGTGGTGGCAGCCTGGAGATCATCCCATGTAGCCGTGTGGGACATGTGTTCCGGAAGCAGCACCCCTACACCTTCCCAGGCGGCAGCGGCACCGTCTTCGCCCGGTGAGTACTGAGCCGCCGACAGGGCCACAGTCCAGCCAGCTGCTCCAGAATGTGCCGTCCCGAGCTGCGTGGGAACAGGCCTCCTGTGGCAGGTGTGGTGCCATCGGCAGAGAGGAGTAGCTGATGGCTGGTACACACAGTAGGTGAAAAGCAGGGAAAAGATGCTGCCTTTGCACCCTAAGTGGTGTCTTGCAAAAACAGTGCCAGTGAGGGGTCCAGATGGGGTGGCCCAGCCTGGGGTGGGGGGTTGTCGCTGACCAGGGAAGCTGGATTGGAGGGGTGACCTAGGGTCGGAGTGGCGGCTCAGAGGCAGCACTGGGGCACCTGGGGATGTACTAGCCTGTCTTCAGATTGCAGTGATAGTTTTAAAACTCTGAAGGTGTTTGAATGTGCCACTCAACACGTGATATGGCAATATTTTGAAAAATAAAACTTACTACTTAGTAGCGTTCAGGATGCTGTTGCGCTCATTGTCTGTTGTGTGCTTCTGTGAGGGAACACCACAGACTAAGTACTTCATGGCAAACAGAGCTCACCAGCGGGTCCTCATGACGTGGTGGAAGGGCTAGAAGAGGGGGCGCTCTGCCACCTGCACAGGGAACCTAGCCCTGGTGACCCGATCATATCTTACCCTGTCGCAGTGACACATTTCAGTATACATGCAGGAGGGGCGTTCAAACCACAGGACATACTACAGTCAAAAGGAAGTCACAGTATGGAGATGTGATTCATTGTTGATGAAAGATGTATTTTAGGAAACACAGTGATGCGAGACAAGAGGCTTTTGAAAAAAAATAACAAATCACTGTTCTGTCAGACCACATTTTCCTGAGAATTCTCTCAGATGCTAAAAATAAAAGTGTTCATGTGAGTTGGACCTTGGATACCTTTTTGATGTACCTCTTCGTGATCTCTGGTACCACCAAAAAAAAAACCTCAAATACTGTCACACTCAGTGCTTTTGACTGAGCATGGCTGGGACAGGCAGAAGGGGGGTTGCAGGTGAGAGCACCCTCAGACCCAGGGAGCTGCCACCTTGTGGAAGGACAGACTGCCAAAAAGGGATGTGGAGGCACAAATGAAAGCTGGAGGGACAGAGGGCAGCCAGCATCTGAGGAGAAGTGGGTAGTGTTCAAATGTGGGAAGGTTCGATAGGCCACACCATGTACACTGAGGTCATTGTGACCTTTGTGCCTCCTTGATGCTGGGAGAAGCCACTGGGCTTGTAAACAGGAACCTGACTTCTGTCTTAGCTTTGGCCAAAAGGCAAAAGGTGGCAGAGAGGTGATGTGACATGATGGTGCCAGTGTCCCCACACAGTCAGTCTCTGGGTACCTGACCAGATGTGTGCTCAGGAGACAGGGCCAGCAGTTAAGGTGATGCCAAGCATGTCCCACCGTTGGGATGACATGGTGCCCACTGAAGAAGGAAGCCTGAGGTTACTAATACACGCATGCCAAGCAGAGGCTGGATTTTTAACATGCAGAGTCGTATGTGTAGGGGAGCTTTATTAGAAGCCAACACAACAAACAATGCCTCTTACTGCTTACCATCCTCATAGTGTGTCTTTTCATGAGTGTCATCTGTGTTTCATCTTTGCTCTATGAAAAACAAAAACACACCCTTATACAATGAGCAACATGAAAGTCTTCCCAAGAAATCTTTAGTGTAGAAATATCAGGCACCCCAAATCAAAGCCTATAATCCCCACTACTTTGGAGGCTGAGCTAGGAGGGTTTACAAGTTCAAGGCCAACCTGAGGCACCTAATGAGACCTTGTCTCAGAATACTGGGAATGGCTGGGGACATAGCTCAGTGATAGAACACCCCTAGAATTAATCCCAAGTGGGCCGGTCTCAGTGAGGCTGCCTTCCCTCTTAGTGGATGAGTCAGAGAGACAAAGAGCTGGAGTTCTATGTAGCTAACATCCTTTTCAGCTTCTCTTAATTTCCTGCAGTATGATATTCTGTAAATGTTTGCCTCTTCCTCTCTGTCTTTTTCTCTCCCTCCTTCTCTGTTTCTGTCCTTCTCTGTCTCTCCCTCTCTCTCCCTGTCCCTCCCTTTCTCTTTCTGTCCCCCACTCCCGGGTCTCTTGGGTGTGATGAGTACCAATGAGTATCCAAATGGACAAAAAGAAAGAAGGGACCACTAGAGTCACCCTGCTTTAGTTAACTTTATCACTGGGACAATATACTTAATACCCACTGCTTAAAGGGGGAAAAGTTGATTTTGGCTTACAGTTTCAGAAAGCTCAGTCCTCGCATAATCATCAGTAGAAGGGCCGGAGTGGAGGAAAGACTGCTTACAAAGAGGATAGGGAGCAGCGACCTTTTCAGATCATGCTCCTTGTGCCCCACCCCCACCTTCTGATGATATGTTCAGCTGCTTTGGTCCCCAGTAGATGAGTTCCCAGATGGGTCCAGCGCCCTGTGATGACTCACCTCCCAAAGCCCGAGCAGGTTTCGGTCTACACCATAGCATACCTGAGGCACATCTGGGGTTCCCACACATACCTTTCTGTAAGCAGATGTAAGGACTTGTGTCATTTAAACACTGTGATTGAAATGTGTAAAACCATTGGGGCTGAAAGGAGCCAGAGCACCCTTGAATCAGACTGCCCCGTGTACTGGTAGGCACGCATCAGAGGGCTGGAGTCAGGCCTGGTTACACGCCGCCTGTGCAGAGTATGGGCCAAGTGAAGGCAGAAATCATCCAGCAAGACCACACGTCCACTGTCTGAGCCATGGCGCCTGAGGCCCAGCGTCCCCCGGCACTGAGGTACTCAGTAAAATCCTGTACATTTATTACCAGACGGGACTCTGCCCTGCTCTCGTCCGGTGCTGGGTCAGGCTCCGCCAGTCTTATGTTCTCCCACCAAGTCCAGGTGACTGAGCCGACCCCTTGTGGTGCATCCTGGATTCCAGTGTTCGCAGGAGTTCTCCTATGTTTCATCACATCCCTGTGTTTGGTCCTACCGTTTCTAGTTATCTTTGTGACATTATTAAAGTAAGCAACTGTCAGGGCCCCAGACAGACAACTCTTAATGTGAAGATAGGAGCAGAAAGTGGCTTTTAGTCCAGTGGCTCACCAAGTGACTCCTGTCAGTCTCGGGAGCCCCCAAATTGAAGTTTGTGCTTCCCTGTGGACCTCTTTATTTCTGGGAGGCATAATTCTATTGGAGTTTCCCTGGGAATATAGCAAGCAGGGTGTACAGAAAGCACAGCAGCAGAGAGGGGGAGCACAGCAGAGACCTGGCAGGACTTTCTGAGTTCATTAAGTTCCTTTGGTGACAATTAAAGAAGCTGTCATGGCGAGTCAGGTACCTTCTACAAAGAGTTTAGTTACCCAGTTAACCCATAGTTGTCCAGTTCCATACAGAGGGATGATCTCCTTTCTCATTATGAGCAGTGAAGTAAACATATGTTCATGTGTGCATTTTCAGCCCTGGTTGGTTCTCTCTCTCTCTCTCTCTCTCTCTCTCTCTCTCTCTCTCTCTCTCCCCCCCCTCCCCCTCTCCTTCTCTCTCTCTCTCCCTCCTTCCCTCCCTCCCCCGCCTCGAACTCCCAGTGGTCCTCCTGCCTCTGTCCCCCACCAGTGCTGGGATTACAGGCATGAACCACCATGCCTGGCATTGTGATATGTGGTACAAGGGATCGAATTTGGGACCTTGCACTTGCATACAAGACAGATCCCAGAACCAGTGAGCGAAATCCTTGGCTCTCCTGATTATTTCTTATAGGTAAATTTCTAAAAGTAGAACCCTGGGCTCAGTAGCACAGCACCTTCCTGGCAAGCATTAGGTCCTGAGTTCAAACCCTGATACCAAAAATAAATAGATAAATAAAAGTAGAATCCTGATCCAAGAGGGGTGGCCCTGGTATTGCCTTATATATCTCTTAACGGTGCTGCTTGTGGCAACCCCCGTACACATTGTGCAGAGCAGATGGATAGGTAGGTACATCATTCCATGTGAAAGACACAGGCCCTACGTGCACATTGTTCTTGTAATCATAGCTCAGGAATTTGAGGAACTTGACACTTAAGAAACCTTCTTGGTAAAGAAAAGGAATTGCTTTAAAGGTGGCGTTGCCTCTCGGCTGTATTTGTCAGCGAAGAATAAGATGCAAATCTCCGGGGCCCAGTGAGGCCTGCTGTGTCCTGGCCGGAGTCACAGCCCGGTGAGCTGCTTCCCTTGGCTCAGGTCTGTAGGGAAGGAAGTGATTCTGGAGTCGCTGAGGCTGAATCACAGAGCTCTGGGCCCAGCAGCCTCCTTGCTGTGATCTCCGGCCCTGCACTCTTGAGCGTTCAGCACGTCACTCCACAGCGGCTCTTGCCCCTCTCAGGGTCTGGCCCAGGCCCTTTACAGCACCCACTCCCTCTCCCCCCAGGTCATTTGTGCTCTCTGTGCACCCCAGGCCCTCGGCTGGCCTCCCGCCACCCCGGCTGCCCGCCACAGGGGTGCTTCAGAAGGGGAGAATCATACCTTAGGATGGTTTTGCTCTGTTTCTAGCAACACGCGCCGGGCAGCAGAAGTCTGGATGGATGAATACAAGAACTTCTATTACGCAGCAGTGCCTTCTGCCAGAAATGTTCCGTATGGGAAGTAAGTGTGTTCGGCCTTCTCCGCATGCTGCCTGGGGAGCCAGAAGGTGACAACAAGACCTTCTGCTCAGGACTGGATGTGGGTGGCAAGGCTGTGCTCAGCGAAGGCCCGCACAGACTGAGCTACCCCCTGCCCACCCCACCGCTGTGGGAGGTGGCCATGGTTGACACAGGCAAGTGTCCATGCTTGATGTGTTTCCTCTCCCCAGCATTCAGAGCAGACTGGAGCTCAGGAAGCGACTTGGCTGCCGGCCCTTCCAGTGGTACCTGGAGAATGTCTACCCGGAGCTGAGGTGAGTCCCAGGTCCTGCAGCTTTGCCTGGAGGGCTCAGAGGCCTGGACCGTAGTCAGGTGCAAGGCCAGAGCCAGGGCTCCCAGGGAGAGTGCGGTCCTCACCCCACTGCCGTCCCCAGGACCCCTGAGGACAAGTCCTGACCATGGCCTCCTGTGTCCCCTGAGGGACACCTGCACTATGCACAGGCCTGAGGGCCATCACAGTGCAGCACTCCCGGTCGAAGAGTGCTGGTGTCTGAGTGAGGGTCCCTGACCTCGTCCGTCCCACCTGTGACTGCAGAGACAGAGGGCCACGCTGGCCGGCAGATAGGAGGAAGTAGGTGCAGGACACTGTTCCTCCCTCAGGCTGCCCGGAGCCTTCCTTCCTCCCGCCTCCCCCCAGGGTCCATGGTGCAGAAGTCTCTTCGAGCCCCATTTGTCCGCCTAGCTTCCTGACCAAGCCGTTACAAGCTCTGTGTCCTGTGGAGCCCTGACAGGCCTGCAGGAGTCCAGCCACCCTCCACTTCATCTTATCAAAGGCTGTCAGACAGGTTTTGCCTCAGTGTGCTGAATTCGTCCTTGTGTCCGACAGCATTTTACAGCAACTACACCTCTCTGCACAGGAACCGGGAACATGCATATAGCCGCCATTGTCTTCCTACTGACAGTTCCCTTGGAGCCTTGTCCTGGGGATTTGTGTGTGAGTCAGTGATGAGGCCTCGCTGTCTTTATTATCCCTGGCCTGGCTCTTCAGAGCTGTCTTCTCAGCTTGTAGGCAGTAGAAGAGACAGCAGGCAGCCTGATGTCTTCCACCAAGTACAGCTTGTCTGGGGTTAGGCGCCGTGGTGGTCAGCAGGGGAGACCCCTGCTATCATCTTCCTCCCCATGGAGGGACCTCGGGCAGCACCACAGTGGCAGGAGCCACTTGTTCTTGCTGTCACATTCGCCTGCGGTTTGGGGGTGACCATGCCACAGAGAATGATACTGCAGTTTTTCACTGAAATTACCCACAAGTTCAGGTGGCACCGTCCTGAGCCCTCTCAAGACTTCTGTGGGCAGACATAGGGTGACAGCCTTCTCTGAGGCGTTTTCGCAACAGCCTGTTCTGTAAGACTCAGACAGGAGAGCGCATTGAGATTTAGATCGATCCTTAACCTGAGCAGCCAGGATTCCACATGGACTGGTTTTCAGCACTCATGTCAGGACCTATTTGTTCCCAGAGAACCTTCCCTGATGCAGAAATTGCAAGAGAATTTTTCCCACTCACTCATATCTTAAAGCTTTAGGAACGCAGAGCCTGAGGCTCCACCATGTGAGGACATGGGGCCTGGAGACCGACCTTCCTTTCATTCCCACTGCCATGACGAGGTCACTGAGCAGGAGCTCTGGGGGGCTGGTGCAACTCAGAGTTGACCACTGGTCTCAATTGCCTTTCAGGGTTCCTGACCATCAAGACATAGCTTTTGGGGCCTTGCAGCAAGGGACCAACTGCCTTGATACACTGGGACACTTTGCTGATGGTGTCGTTGGAATTTATGAGTGTCACAATGCTGGGGGAAACCAGGTAGGTATTTCAGTGGGAGTGCTCCTGCAGGCCTAGAGGGGACAGGACAGCTCCTGG
>PVIC010000390.1:25848-102925 GCA_004025085.1 Thryonomys swinderianus
ATGACCTTGAGTTTGGAAGGCAGGCAGCAGCGCCACTGAGCTAAGTCCCCAGCCAACGCTATGTCTGTTCTTGAATGTGATGTAGACACCTGTGTCCCTGCTGGGCTCCAGGCTCCATGGTTGCTGGTATAGCTGCTGTTCCCATTAGATGGTGTTAAGTGGTAAGATAAGAACCACTGATTGCCTCAGCTTGCCACACACCTCTCCCCAGAGGCATAAGAACCCTGATCCTCTCTCTTTGTTGGAGAGGGCAGACACATGACAGCTTCGAGGCCCCATGGTGGACTAGGTGTTCCAGAGGCTGGGAGCACAGGCTCCCTTGGCACAGAAGGCCCCAGCAGCACACTGTGCTCTAACCTGCTTCCTGAAACTTAGTTTGACACTGAGGGCCTGCAGCTGCGGAACAGGGCAGTTAACAAGTGCATGGACCTCAAATGTGTTGATCTCAGACTCTTGTCTAAATAGCAACTACTTTGTGAGAAGCTGAGTGGACCAAACCGTCCCAGTAAGTGCAGGGAGGTCACAGTCCCCACGTGTTCCTCTCTGCACATTTTGGAGTTTCCAGTGGCTGTGTCAAGTGATCTGGGCTCATGGAATGACGCAGGAGCAAGTCTGATATGGCTCATTCATGTTTCCCGTGTGTGGTCCTGTGGCATGTGTCATCTGTACCCTCTTCTCGGAGTGTTCTAGAGGAGGAAGGTGCTGTGCCCCCCGGCCCGGTGTCACTGAGCCTGGGCACTGTGGTCTTCACTGACTGCTTCTAGGTTCCTGGAGGCCACACTGAGTCTTGCATGATTGGTAGTGATGCCAGGCCCCAGCCAAGTGTGTGTGTTCTTGTTGTGTAAGTTTTCCTGGCTGTATTTGCTCTATAGGAATCATCAGTACATTTGGGCTTCCCACTAGTGTGGGGAAGCACTGAGGTAGGGACAGGTGTGTAAGCTGTTTCTGCGAAGCCAGAAGGAACACAGAGTACCAAAGAGTCTGATTGGTACCTGTGAAAAACCCGAGTGCCTGTTGGTAGCTGTAAAGAACCAGCGTCAGCTTGGTTTGTGTGGCACTAGTTCAGCTCTCCTCCCACGCAGGGTGTGGATGATGAATGGGGCCGAGCGATGCTCACCTCGGACTGATTGCACAGCAGAGATGCCAGCCTGTGCTGCTGGGTTCACACTCTCGTTCCTGGGGGCCTTGCTTCTGCCTGGTGCCCAGTTCCCACGCTGGCCCTGGCAGGCTGATGACTGTGGTCAGGCCTCATGTCAGGAGCTCTCAGAGGGTGACAGCCCTTACTCTGCAGGGTATGGAGGGACGTGTCTAGGCCAGCGTCCGGCCTGTCTGCCCTGCGCTCTCCAGTGGGCTCATGCCAGCCTGGCTCACACTGTTCACCCTGTTGCTCACACAGCCAGAGTCCTGAGGTGGCTGCAGGTCAGCAGGAGGCAGAGACGCTGCTTGTACTTCACTCCCTGCAGCACCCCTTGCCTGCTTTCAGGTGTGGCTCTGGCTCCTGGCACCTTCTGGGCAGCTACATCAGGAAGGTCCACACATCCCAGCCCACTCTGCACAGTGTCAGTGTCGAGGTGATGAGCCACTGTCACCCTGTTCACAGGTACAGGGGCCCCTGGTGAAATGCTGCTCTCAGGTAGCTTTTTGTGGACAGACCGTGGAAGGCCACCAGCCTTGGGCTCTGGCACACGAGTAGGGGCCACAGCCCAGGCCTTGGATGACAGGTGACACCACTGCTTGCCAGGGGTCAGCTCGGGGTGTCTCTAGAGACTATCCAGTGAAACCTCCAGAGCGTGCCCTCTGCACTGGCCCTCCACTTCCTGCTTGCTGCTGTGTGGGTGCTGCCCCTCACCGGGCTGCTCCTCTCACCTCAGCAGGTCAGAGCTGAGACCTGCTCACCAGCCGGGACTTCAGGCCCTATGGTCCCAGCGTCCCGGGGCTGCGCACAGGAATGTCCCAGAGAGCTTTGACAAAGACTGATACCAGTGGCCCTTTGCCCAGAAAGCAAGATGACACTCACCCAGCATCAGGAGGCGTCGTTCCTGGGGCACTGATGCTAAATGGCAGCAAAGTGTAAGAGGCTGACCACACGGTGGGGTGGGCAAGGCAGTACAGTGACAAAGTGCCCTGTGCCCGTTCCGTGGCCCCCCTGTGTTGCTGATCCATGGTCTCCTGGGTGCTGGCTAGTGGTTCATGTGCTCTGGCGGGAATGTTCTGATCTGCGCCACCTTATTTAACCTTATAGATGGGAGTTGGTGGCCAGCATGCAAGTGCACAGAAGTGACTAAGCTACCCAGTGTCCTGCTCCTGGGCTCACACAACTGGTACTCTATGGACTAGTAGAAAGTAGCACTTTGGGGTAGTAATTCCCAGGGGATGTGAAACATGAGTCTGGTTACCTAGTCTTCAGCTCAGCCTCAGCAGCACAAGGGAGTAGGAAGCTAGTGGCATGATTTTTTTTTTTTTTTTGAGACAGGGTCTAGCCTTGTAGTTCGGGCTGGCTCTGAGCTCACTATGTAGCCTAGGCAAGCTTCGAACTCAGTAATCCTCCTGTCTCTGCCTCCCAAGTGCTGGGGTTACAGTTGTGAGCCACCACACCCGGCACTGGTATGTGACTAAACTGTGGTATGTGGTATTGATTGTTGGTGGGCATGAGTCTCCACGCCCAGCATTGTATGTGGTTACTGGGGATCGAACTCAGGGCCTTGTGCTTGCAAGGCAGGCGCCAGAACTACTGAGCTAACCCTCCGGCCCCCTGATTCTTTTTTACATTTGATTTATTTGTTTGTTTGTTTGTTTGAGACAGGATCTCGCTTTGTAGTTCAGGCTGGCTCTGAGCTTACTGTGTAGCCCAGGCAAGCCTTGAACTAAGGAGTCCTCCTGCCTCTGCCTCCTAAGTGCTGGGATTACCGGTGTGAGCCACCACAGCCAGCACTGAGATACAAACTAGGGTTCAAATTAGGGACCTTGCACCTGCCAGGGAGACACCAGAACCACTAAGCTAAATCCCCAGCCCATGGCATGATTCTTAAGGGTGGGAGCTCAGAAGAGCATTTTTCATATATGTGGTTATTTTACAGATTCGGTCCACCGAAGGACAGCCCCAAGTAACGCATCTGAGGTTTGCTGTGTTGGTGTCTCTGTAATCCACTGTTAAGGCTGCCTTAGAACTAACACACAGCAAAGCAGGGCAGAGATGCCGTCCTTCCCTGCTGCCCACAGATACTGGCATCTCCTGACGCAGCAGCAGGGCTGGTTACCCGTTGTGGGTGCTGTCATCCCTGTGACTCCTGAGTGCAAGGTGCCTCTGGGTGCCTTGGTTTGCACTCCGAGGGAGGGTGTTGGGCTCCTCCTCCTGAACCATCCTGAAAGCCATCAGCATGCAGAAGCCACTGGCCTCCTTCCTTCCCCACACTTCCCACCTGGCTTGAGCCAGATGAATTGGACACGAAGTAAAACTCCCTGCAGGCAGAATATCGCCCCGACCCCAGACTCATGCGAACTCTTCCAGCCAGCAGTGTTCAGCTGCCTGAAATCAGCATGCACATGAGCTGAGGGCTCAGTTCTGGGAGTCATACCTCTTCAGATACCTGTCACAAACCCACGTTGTCCCCTATGCTGTAAAGTGGAGTTCCTGTGACTCTCCCAAGTTCAGTCATTTTCAGGAACCGCTCTCAGAAGCAGTTGATGGACTAGCTTAATTGCTCACTGTAAATGGATTCAACTCAGACAGCCGGTGGAACTCTAGGGGTGGAAGGGCCAAGCAGGACAGGCATGAGAGAGCAGCCCGAGGCTGTGCCTTATTCTCTGCACTGTGCACCTGAGACCGCACATCCGGTGGTTCAGGGATTGTCACAGGCACAGCCCCACCTGTCCGCAGAGGGTGGGGCTACGCTGAGTGTTCCAAGCAACTAATCCTGACTGGTCTCTGGTGAGCAGCCCTGTGGAGGAACCCCCAGGACAGAGACAGTCCCATGTCACCAGGAAGTTCCCAGGGCCTGGGGCTCTGGCAGGAACTGGAATCAAAGACAGATATGCACTCTCTGCTCAGGAAATTCTTAGAAGGCTTTTGGGAGCTCTGTTTCCAGGAATTACGGTGGCACCCAAGTGTATATTTCATTGTCACACTGCTCTGCAGCCTGGGTGTGCTGGGTGCCTGTTTGTACCTTTGCGGTGCTCTGGAGGCCGCTGTGCCTCCCAGGCAGCCAGGGAGCCTCTCCCAGACAAGGCCCTTCAGGCTCTGCCCAGAGCCACAGTGGGTGGGGACCAGCCTACGTTGGTGTGTTTGGGATGTGCCAGTGACAGGCCACACAGGCGTCCCCTCTCTAGCAGTCTTTGACCCCCCCAAGACTATTTGTGACTTGTCAAGGGAAAACATGGTGGGAGATCCATGTTCTTAAGTTCTTAACTGGCCTGGAGCCAGTTTTTCACAGACTTCCTCACAGAGTAAAATTGAAGAAACGCTAATTAAAAGGTGACAAAACTGAAGTTCAGGGAGGAAGGGGAGTTGCCCTGACTCCTTGCCAGGGGGTGGCAGCCAGTGATTCCTGGCTTTCCCTGGCCACCTCCGCCCCAGGCTCTTCGGCCATCTCTAGAGACGGGGAGACACTGCACTCATCCGGAAGCAGCCGGGGGTCTGAGCACACAGGCTCTGGGTTTCGGGGCGCGTCTGGCAGCAGATCACCTGTTCCTGCACAGTTCAGATCCAGAACTGTGAGGCTTCTTCACAGACAATGCCTTTGCCTGCCATGGTCTCTGACGGGAGAACAGTCTTGTTGGCAAAGTGACAGTGTATTTGTGGCCCGACACTTTCCCACTAGAAGTCCTAGCGTGTGCAGCAGTCCCGCTGCGTGGCAGGCAGTGGGGTCATTGGGGCGGAAGCAGGGATAGGTGAGGGGGGCCAGGGCAGCTGGGCTCCCTGTGGGGCTCTGTGTGGGAAAAGCCCCCGCCGCTGCTCAGACGGGTCGGGTCCTTGAGTGACCCGGGAAGCTCCCCCGCCCCACGGGCTGTGGCCGCTCCACCTCTGGCCACATTGGTCTCCTCAGCCCGTGCCCTTCCACGTGTGCTGCTCAGCGTTCTGCATGGTTCTCTCCACGGTCTCAGCCCTGGATGTGTGTGTGTGGACACTTACACATGTGTGCGTGTGCGTTGTTAGATGCCCGGGCAAGAATGCTTAAACACTGTGACTCATTTTTCTTGTCCATAAAATGAGACTAGTAAGAGCTCCTCATGGGGCATTTGCATAAATGCTAAAGCAGTGCTTGACACAGTGTGAGTGCCAGGTACAGCCTGCCGTGCCATGCACGGCCGTGCAGACTGTCCCTTGCCTTTGGAGGGCTTGTGACTGCCGGCAGAGCAGCACAGCACCCGTGAAGCCTCACACTATGTGTCTTATGTCAGTCTTCACAGTCCGGTCAGCACCAGAGGCCGTGTCTGGCCCACACCTGCCCAGAGAGTGGTGCTGAAGCACGAGGAGGAAAGTCAGCCTGACTGCCCACTGCCGCCATTATTTGCACGTCTCACATGCCACTGCAGAAGAGCAGCCTGCCACTCCCACTCGTGGCTGGGGCTGAAATGTGTCCTTTGTAATGCCAGCACTCAGGAGGTCGCAGCAGGAGAGTCACCAGCAGTGTGAGGCCAGCCTGAACTACACAGTGAGGCCTTGTCTCAAAAAAAGGAAAAATAAATAATACCTGATGCTATTAATCTTAGTTACTAAGTTGTGTAAGCCGCTCCTGTGCTCCTGTTGGCCAGTTTAATGTTTAGTTGTAGGTTGAAGGCAGCGTCCTGTTCATAAGTTTGTCTCAGGCCGAAAGTAATTTGCTGCTTCTGAGTTGGTTTAGAGTTCAGGATCTTGTTCCCATCGTGACCCATTTGGGACCCTCACCAGTTCCACCTCTCTTTCCCCCGCGTGGCGTGTTCTGATTGGGTTTTGTGTTGCAGGAGTGGGCCTTGACGAAGGAGAAGTCAGTGAAGCACATGGACTTGTGCCTTACGGTGGTGGACCGGGCCCCTGGCACCCTCGTCAAGTTGCAGGGCTGCCGGGAGAATGACAGCAGACAGGTGGGTGTGCCAGCCCCATCTCTCCCCGGTGTGTGCATGTGTCGCATAATGTCCAGCTGCCTGTCTGACCCAAGCCAGAAGTGTGACATCATATTCACACACGCTTCTTCATGCACACCGCATCCTAAAGAGCACTTAAGTATTTTGGTTTACCCGTCAGATATTTTTTCCTGTTCAAATTTACAACATTTTAAATAATTAAGCCTCAAGTGGACATGACTTCCTACGTGTACACACTTGGACATGCAAGTGTGTCAAGACTATTTACTTATGGTTCCGCTCAGGACGGAATGAAAGCTGCCCCCATCCACTGGAGATCATACTTGAGTTGGGGTCTTTTCCAGGCTAGTGTTACAGGGCATGATATTCTCTGAGAGTTTAGGGCCGACCCCAGCCCACAGTGAGCCCTTGAGTGCAAGGTTGAGCTGCGAGCCCTGCAGTGCCCTGTGTGCCGAGCTGAGACTTCCAGTGGGCTAGGTATCTTAACCGTTTTCATATTACACTGCCTCTGGCTTGCTGTAGTGCAAGAGCATCTGTGCTGCTTTCCTGTCAGTTCAGAGAGTGCCCTACACCCCAGCGATGGTGCCATCTGAACTACCCACTGTGAGAGCTTGGGGGCAGCCCTGGGCAGCAGTGTCAGGTGTAGAAATGCAAGCACCAAGAGACTGTCAGCATGCCCTGTGTGGAGTGCTGGTCCGCCTTCCTGAAGTTCGCCATGAGATAACTGAGGAGGAGAGAAACCAAGATACAGGAGCCCAGCAGGCTTTTGGTCCAGCCTTTATCCCACGGAAGGGGAGGCTGAGGCCCAAAAAGCCAGCAGCTCGTCGCCAGTATCAGCTCAAAGAACCGAGGCTGGGATTGGTCCCTGTGTAGGTCCCAGTGTCAGGGAAGCACCTCCCATCCATCCTCTCTGAATCCCTGTGCCCATCTCTGGGCGCCCTGTTCTTCTGCAGAAGCCCAGCCAGTCTTGGCAATGGGAAGCAGTCTCTGACTTCTGCTTACCGTGTAAACAGTTCCAGTTTCTTGGCTTGAATGATGTCCCAGAGCAGTGGCTGTTAGACTAAAGACAGCCACCTCCCCTGGACCCAGACCCCTTAGTATCAGTCAGGCCAGTGTCGGCAATGCCAACTGGTACCCACCCCTCCTTGACCCCAAGAGGCATTTCCCTTACAGGGACAAGCAGAAATGTCCTTTGGTATAAAGGAGTGATAAAGTGATGCTTTTCACATTACTTGGATAGATGGTAGGAATTCCAGCTCTAGTCTGAGTTCTTGGGAGCTGTAACTAACGTCTTGAAGACTTTGTGAGGTGGGAACAGTGCATAGTTGGCCTTCCTGTGTAGTGTGTGGGTGCCAGAAACTCCCAGGTCGAACTCCAGGCCTCAGAGTTAGAAAAGTCCACGCTACCGCATCCGGCAGATGTTAGAGCTGATTAAGCCGCTGTCCAGGACAGAGCTAGATTTTTTTAAAGACACTCCACTTAGTTGATACCCTGAGGACAGAGTCAAGGAACAGTTTCCCTTCTTCCCTGATTCTTCAACAACCTGCTCAGAGGACTTGGCAGCTTCATTATGCCAAACATAAAGGAGACCACAGTGAAGGGACAGACAGCAGTCAGGCGCTGAGGGGGTGGCCAGGGCCTCCAGGTGACAAGGCTGTACACAAGCAGAGGTCTCACGCTTGTGGGGGCCTCACCCGCAATCCTTTGCCTCTGGGAGACAGCGGCTCAGCCCTTCTCGGGGAGTGCCATCTCACCATGGGGATATTAAGTTTCCAGGCACGTCTGTGTCTTCATACTGTGTACATTTGCAGAGTCAAAGGGGAAAGGAGGCGAGAATGGGAAAATTAAATTCCATGGTGTCAGGATTTGCCTAAATACTTATGCGAGGGATCTTTGGTGCAGATAGTGTAAAAAATTAATTAGACCCACAATCTCTGCTAATAAAGGAAGAGCTTTGGGAAGGCAAAAGAAATGTTTTTTCTTTTCTTTTTTTTAAGAACAAACATTGGAGATCTTTTGAAATGGGGATGTTTGCATCCCCTGTTAAACACGGAGGAGAGGACCTCAGATCTTGAGGCTGTGATGGCCCTCACTTTCTCTGGGGCTCTTTGGTAGCTGTGCGTGAGAATGAGGAGCATTGTGATCACACCCCATGCTGTGCTAGTGGTACGTCCAGTGCTGGGCCGGCTCGGCTCCGCCATGCAGTGCTTGGAAGCAGGCAGTCCTCACAGGGGTCGCATGTGGTGGGGAGGCAGACAGCATGGGAGGCGACCCCTTCCCCCGGGGCCTCTTCGCACAGCATCTCTCTGTTCTTGACGTGGCGCCACTGCTCTGGGCTCTGCTGGGCCCAAAGCCCCGTGTGGACACGGAGGTGGCTCCCACACGGGGGCCTGCCAGAGCCCCTGTCAGAGCTCAGGCATCGCTGCGTCAGCCACCAACATGCTCCTGTGAGCGCTCGGGCTTATAACTAGGAGCCAAGGGAGGTGCCTGGACCTGCGCGCCGCGAGGCAGGACGGGGTGTTTGAGTTCAGTGCTCAGAGAACCTCGATTTCTCTTTGACCTTCTCCACACGAGGCCCAGTGTGCTGCGGCTCTTGCTGAGCCCTGCCCTTGATGTCAGAGGCGAAGGAGGAAAGGTGAGTTGGTTTGTGGGTGCGGCCTCTCCCCCAGCCACACTCTTGTCTGTTGCAGAAGTGGGAGCAGATCGAGAGCAACTCCAAGCTGCGGCACGTGGGCAGCAACCTGTGCCTGGACAGCCGGCTGGCCAAGAGCGGGGGCCTGAGCGTGGAGCTCTGCAGCCCGGCCCTCTCGCAGCAGTGGAAGTTCTCGCTCAACCTGCAGCAGTAGCAGCCTAGAGCCCACGCCCGCTGCCGAACCACTGGCCAAGCTGGTGATCACATTATTGATTATATTTCTTAAACTTTCCGCGAAACTATATACCTCAGTATTCCATCGTGGTCCGAAAGCCGGAGAGCTCCGGCAAGGCGCGGCTGTGCTGACGGACGCAGCGGCAGCCGGAGTCAGCCCTCCGGGCCCAGCGGGCCCCTCCGGCGGCCGCCCTCCTCCCCCGCTCGGTAGCCCGGAGCCGGCGAGGCACGTGGTGGAGAAGCAGCTCTGTGCCCGGTGGCAGCGGGGGAGGGTGCACAGCGCCCTCGCAGCAAGAACTCTCGAAGCAACCGTATCGATCCCATCAGAATCACACGTGGGTCCCACGACACAGCTCATGTCATTGCAGGTTCCCGTCATTCCTCCCTGCGCCTCCAGGCCCGGCGCCCCCTCCCACTGATGTGCTTGCTGTATTTGAACGTGACTTTTCTATGGTGGGACACTAAATATAAATATATATAAAAAGAATGTACGGTCAGTTCCCCACAGTCTCTAGGTTGCTTCTTGCAGGCTCCTCCCAGCGCAACATGTGGCAGGGTGGAGAGGCCACCTCTCCTCGGTCCCTTGGAGCCTCATGGCCAGAAGGTGCTACTGTGCCAGTGGGGGCTTCCCAGACCCACCCGGGCCCATGGGCATCTCCGTGTGGCCTCCACATGGGAGTTGCTGTTGTGTGTTGGAAAATCCACTTTTTTCTCTTGTATCCATAAACCCAGATAGGTTATTACTTTGGCAAATATTGCTTTGGGGTTTTTAAAAAATGAATTTTCTTTTCTTTAGGGGCAAAAACCCCAACCCCACAGCTCCTAATGTGAGCTTATAGTGTCCCCACTGCCCTGTGACAGGGCAGACCAGTGACCCTAGACACTTGTCACGTGTTAACACTGGGCTCGTGGGAGTCCGGGACCACCTACACCAGGCCTTCAGAACTAGCACCTGCGGGCCGGGTACTGCCCATGAGCCCCCGACCTGCAGATGGCCTGGCTCCCGCCCATGTGGTTGCTGTCCTGTTGCCCAGCACCCCTACCCATGGCTACCTGGGGGCTGTGCGTAGAGCTGCGAGGAGTCGGAGGCACCCAGTTCCATGGGTGGCAGCAGCATGTGTGAGCCACAAGCAGAGAGGACCTGGCTACCGCGGTGGCAAGAGATCCCTGGGCACCAGCATCATGGCACAGCCCCAGCCCGTCATCCATGGCCCCTGTCCTGCCATCTCCCTTCCCTGCCCTCAAACGCAGATGCCCAGTCTCGGGATGGTCGGGCTCCAGGTACCTGTGAGGGCCGCAGAGGCACAGGTACCCAGTTGCTGATGTGCACTCTTCCTGCTGGTCTCCCTCCACTGCCAGCCCCCTGTGAACAGCTGACCGTGTGCCCACAGTGGAGGCTTGGCCAGGATGCCACCCTGTGTTTCATTTGCTGCCGCCGCCAAGCATCTGGATACATCTTAGAGACAGGTGACCATGTGCCGGGTTAATACCACACACTGCCGTCTTCCATGGTGGCTCCTAATCAATTGTGGGCGCAGGTGGAAGCCAGGGTCAGAGCAGGGCAGGGTGGCGTCTGCTCCTCACTCTAGCACTTGGTCTCTGTGCACGCCCCGTCACCTGGGAGCAGCTTTGTCAGAGAAAACCCACAGGAGGAAGACGGGGCTGGTTTCCAGAGGAGCTTGTTAAAGCCACCCGGGCCCGTAGCTCTGGCCCGTGCACCTGCTGTGTTGTCTGGCCACTTGGGGGTGCAGGAGAGTGGCTTCCGGCCGAGGCCTCTGGGCCAGTCCTCCAGGCGAGCCCGTTTACAGGACACAGCGTGCCAAAGTGACTTCCTGTGCTCATGTTATTTTGTAGTCCTCGGACTGTCCCTCCCTCCACTCCTGTTTTTAAAACAAACTTCCCAAGAGCTGTCCGAGCACAGCAGGCAGACAGTCGTCTTCTGTGGTCCTTGTGTCTCCTTAAAAGCTGAAATGATGGTATCTGTGGGTGTGTTTTGCAAATTTAAAATATAGTTTGGTAATTTTTTTCCAGTTGATTTTTAAAAAGAACTGCTGTACAGAGCTTGTACTTTGTCCATTTTATAGATGGAAACCATCCTTGAAATTGTTTAACTTAAATAAAGAAAAGATGCTTTATAGATAGTGCTGTCTGGTGGTAGCTGCAGCCCCTGGCTGGGCCTGTCTTCTGGGGCCTGAGTGGTACTGTTTCCCCTCTCGGTAAAGATGTATTATTCGCCTGTAACCAACAGCCCCTCTGTTGTTTGTCTATGTCTTCCTGCCTGTGAAGTGGCCACGATGTTCTGGGCACCCAGCCAAGCCCTTGAATGCTTCCACATTTCATAGCTGCCGGGGAAGCTGGTGTCAGGAGTGGCACCTGCTTGGGTCACACGGTTCCTACAGCCGCCTGCATTAGGCCCAGGACATTGCACTCAGGAGCCATGTGTTTGCTTTTTGGTTTAGGGGATGCACCTTCCACTCACTAGGTATGAGGGGCTCTCTGTGTCCTCCCGGGGCGAGCTGAGGCTTGTGAGATGCTGACATGTGAGTAGCCCCAGTGGGGCTGTGCTGGGAGACGCGGCGCTGGCCACCCATTCCACAGTCTGTGTGGAGAGGGCCGAGAAAGAGCGCACCTGCATTCTCTCTCCATTCTCAGACACAACAATGATTTGGCTTTGCCGCTGTCTGAGGGACAAGAGCTCGTCACACGGTTTGATAGTATGGTGACCTCGGGCTGGTGGGACTGTGCTCCTGCTGAGCGGTGTGGAGCGGCCAGCTGCCCAAAGCTGAGGTCCACAGAGTCCCAAACAAAAGCAAGGATCTAGGCGGGACGAAACCTGTTAGTGCATGCCGGAGGATGTGGACATCGAGGGTGCAGGGTCTCCAGATGGCACGGTCAGGAGGAGGCAACACGGCGGCAGGGCTGGCTGTGGCCCGGATGCCCTCGTGGGAGGCCTGTGGGAGTGAGTGCCTGGGTCAGACCTGCAGTGATTGTGCAGGATGGCTTCATAATTTTAAAAATGTTCCCCCAGAGAAAACTCTCTTCTCAAGCTCTCTTCTATCCATGGACTTGCCTCAGAAAAGAAAATGTACTTCCTAAGTGCTCAGAGATTAACTCGGAGGTGTGATTTTAAAAACTACACTGAATACGTAAGTTTTTAAAAAATGTATTACAGTAAAAGCCACATTTCCACTAATCTCATCTTGCCACTTTCGGAAGCAATTCTGGAGTCATCTTTTGTGTCTTTAGTTGTGCTCTCACGGCTGCTGTCATGTGCTGTCACTTGGTGTCCTGAATTGATTGAAAACATTTACCTGTCATCGTCATTTTGACTCTGAGGAAGATTCAGAAGATGTACAGTGCCAGGCCTTGTGCATCCGAACATTCCTAGGAGTCTGCCTTGCACTTGACAGGACCTGGTGCATTACTTGTTCCCACCACATGTCTTAATTACATTTTTGTGGCCGAGACAAAATGCCTGACACCCAGAGTTGAAAGCTTTATTGTAGCTCACAGTTGTGGAGGTTTCAGTTCATAGTTGGCTGGATACAAGGCTGGGTGGCATAGCAGAGGAGAAATAGTTCATAATAGGAAGAAGGCAGGAAGGCAACAAAGTAGCAAGGGAGCAACAGCTGCTGCCCTCTTGGCAGCTTTAGTATTCTATCCTGACTACCTGCCCTTAGGGCAAGTAGCACTCACACCCACAGTGGGGAACCCTTAACCTTAGCCTCATATCCTTCATCCCAGCATCACACACTAGATCTAGCTCCCTCCGAAAAGGGACTCCCACCTATGACTGCGTGAAGCTTTGGGGGACATCTAGACACAAGCCACTCGGGAAAAGACTTCCAGACTACTTCAGGGTGACAGGTAAGTGTGTTCAACGAGAGGAAGGATCATGTTGAAGGGGGTTAATGGTAGTGTATCTTTTACTAAATATGTAAATTTTTTAAATTTAAACACCAATTTGACAAGTTACCCTGAAAATAACCTATGTCATACTTTTACATGAAGACTCCATGTTTCTGGAGTCCCGGAGGAAGAAGAGGGAATCTGCTACACATCCAGGCCAGCAAGGGCATCAGGAGGGGATGGCTGTGTCATGAACCACAGCCAGCTCCTGCCAGGGCACAAGGGGCCAGGGGCGCTGCACAGGCGCAGGAGCGAGGCCTCAGGAGGGACAGCGGGTGAGCCCTTCCCTGTCTCTGCCGTGCAAAGATTGTGACAAAGACAAGTTGTACTGAAATAGTTCTCAACTTTTTAAAATACGGGCATTTATTTATCAGTGCTGGGGACTGAACCAAGGGTCTGCAAGGACTTGCATCTCCAGCCCTTTACCTTTTTGAGACAGGCTCTTCCTAAGTCTGTGTTGCCTGAGGCTAAAACTTGGAAGCCTGTATGAATGCTGGGATTACAGGCACGTGCCTGCACACTTGGTTATAATGTGGGGTCTTCCTGTATTGAATATCAAGGCCTTCTGTTACCATGCTGTCATTGTCACACAGTATCCGGAGCATAAAACACTGAAACATCCGCTGTTAAGTATGTGATAAAAATACTTGATTTTTAAATCAGAGGTACAGTTCCCACTTTGTTGGCTACATTCATAAAACGATAGCAAGTTTGAGTTAGAGGTTGGCGATCCTTGTTCCCCTGAGTGTCTTGATGCCCGAACCGGAGCACCTCGGCCCTGGTATGTGGTCCTACGCCTCTGAGCCCTGGTGGGGCGAGGCTGATCCCAGTGCGGCCTGACGAGGTGTGTGGCTGCCCGTGTCCGGGCGAGGCTGAGCTGCGGGCTGGTGGCCGAGCAAGGAGATCATCCTCCAGGTCTGTGGAGCTTGCAGAACTGCGGGCGGTTTCCCTCCTGGAGCGACACCCGGTGTGCCCCATCCCACTCAGGGGCCCCTGGTGCTCAGTGCTCCGGATGTGGCCCGGGCTGCGCTGCCACCTCCCGGATCTTCAGCTTGCAGGTGGCCAAGTCCTGTCGTGGCTGTGACCAGCAGGCTGGCCTGGCAGCCTGCCAAGATGTGACCCCTAGTTCACCACTGCGGAGGCAGCCCTGTGAGCGGGGCTGATCGCCCAATTCATTCGCAAACACTGAAGACATCCCGACCCAGCCTGTCCTGGTCCTGGTCCCTGGCGGGGCCCCCGCAGTGCCTGGGGGAAGAGTGTCAGGAAGGAAGCAGGCCCTTGGCAGTGGTGAGGGCGGGACTTGCCACTAGCAGATGGAGAGGTGCCCCGAGGGTGTCCACTGTGGGTCCTGCCATTCTTGGCCTCCCTCACCTTAGGACAGTGACCAGGCCTGTCTGCGGCGGGGACTTGCTTCTTCGTTGGTGTCCCTGTGTCAGGTGAAGAGAGAAGAGCAGACCCCGTCCTGGGCTCCCTGGCTTCCCCCTGAAGGCACGGGGCTGTCAGGGGCTGTCCCGAGAGGGGACAGAGGGGACCCGGCCGGCGAGATCCTGCTGGAGCAGAGTCCTCTGTGAGCACTGAGGGTGCGGCGGGGCCGGGCGGGGCACCGGGCCTTCAGCTGCCTTTGCACCCCTCGCTGCGGACTGGACTGCGAGGTGGGCTGAGCAGCAGAGCAGGCATGAAGGCTGGTCACTGTGGGGACAGGCGCCGATCCCAGAGGCCGTGCAGGGAAGGCCGAGGGAGATGCACACTGCGGCCAGAGAGCGGTGACGTGGGTGCTGCCGGGGCTGGGCAGGACCTAAGGGTGAGCTGGTGGGGCTGGGCAGAGAGGGAGCGTGCGCAGCCCCGAGTGGGGGCTGGAGGCCGTTGGTGCTCTGGTACCCCAAGCTCAAAGAGCCAATAGTTGAGCAGAAGCGCTCTGTGGTGGCCACCCCGCCGTGCACCTGCCAGGTACATGCTGGGGAGGAGCCTGTGGCTCCGGCCTGGCCCGAGTCTCTCCAGCTGCTCCTTGTCTTCACGGACATAAAGAACCCCCTCCCCGCAAGCTCACAGATGACGCTGCTAACGTACCTGGG
The DNA here is from genome assembly GCA_004025085.1 of Thryonomys swinderianus. NCBI lineage: Eukaryota > Metazoa > Chordata > Mammalia > Rodentia > Thryonomyidae > Thryonomys > Thryonomys swinderianus. The sequence goes on from PVIC010000390.1 coordinate 40,756, forward strand.
ACTAGGCACCTTCTTGAACTCCCAGACCCACCAGTTAAGGAGGCGCTGGATGGTGCCCAGAACACACCGGCATTGTGGGAAAGAGGTTCTCAGTGATCAAAGGGTCCCAGAAGAGGGAAGCAGTGAGTCGCTAGACCGTAGAGACGAGACACATAGGGTAAACAGGAGGATGCTGACAGACTCCAGCCACACTGGCTCCCTCTGCTGGGGACCGGACTTTGCTCAGGCCATGTGCACAAGCAGGGAGGGACTGTACGACTGCGAGGGGGACACACTGCTTTGTCCTCATCTTCAGGGCCTGGCTTCTTCACCGCACGTGGTAGGGTGCAGTCCCCAGGTCCCACTATGGGAAAGGCCAGGAGAGGCCACTGAAAAAAGCCAGCACTGCCCAGAAATGGCGGCCTGAGAGGTGTGGGATGTGGCTGAGCTGTTCCTCCTCTCTCTGGTGATTTGCTTCTGGTTGCTATAAGCAAGCGGGGAAGACTAGGCAGCCCCTGTCACACCTGTGACCTCTGGGCCATGGATGAGTGAGTGCTCCATCTTGCCAGGGGACCTGAGGCCCCCATGCTGTACTCTGCTGCCCTCTGCTGGACATACTGGGAGCAGCCTTGTCTCAAAGGAGGGGACCGAGTCCAGAAAGGTGAGAAGGGCCCCGTTTCTACCTCCGCAGATGACTGGCACAGACATGCCATTTTTGGGAGGTAATTGGATCGAGGTAAGGCTGGATTCTTACCTATTTTCATTCTAACTGTTGAAGTTAAAGAGGACACCGCACTGTCTCCCACAGACCTAGATGCGTGAGTGTCCGCCCGGTCTCCATGAATGCACTTCCCCCTGCGGCCCCGTCTCAGTTTGGAGCTGGGGTCCCCTCTGCCCATGTCTAGTTATTCTACCTTGCTGGATAGGAGTGTGGACAATCACCCCCGAGAACAGGTCTGGCCTGTGTCTGCTGTGCCCAGGATGGGGCGAGGGCAGAGAGGACCGAGCAGGTCACAGACAGCCCGCCTGGGGCATTGACCTCCAGCTTCCCAGGCCGGGCCCACCCCTCTAAGCGGCAGCCTTGGCGGGGTACAGAGGCATTCTCTCGGCCTGGAGTTTCAAGGCAGACTTGAGTTCCTCCCGTCGGAGGAAACAATTGGCTTATTTTTAGGTTCACACCCAGTCTGTGGTGCAAGCAGAATCCCCGCTGTGGATCCTGTAAGATACTCCGCCTCCACTGCCCCCAGCAGGAGGTGGTCCAGCCAGGACCCCTGTGGTTCTGAGACTGTCCTGGCCACATGGAGCGTGTGTGTGTCTCTCTGGCTCCACTGTGCCCTTGTTCACCCTCCACCCCTCGTACCCATCAGAAAAGCTCAGGAAAGGCTTTTAAATGGCTGTGATCTGCTTGCTCTGTGTTGTCCTCTTCGGCCCAGAACACTGCTTGACTTCCTGAGGATTCCTGTGGGCTTTGGAGCCAGAGCCTCTGGGAGGTGCCCGGGACGGGATGGAGTCGCAGTGACTGAATCCTCCTGACTTTGTAAGAGTCAACTAGAAGGCACCCACACAGACATGTGTGCTGTCTCTTCCTGTGATACCTCAAACTGCCTCGGACAGACCAGCAAGACTTACCGGATGAGGCCTTGACCTTGGACCTCCAGTGCCAGAAGCCAGAACCTTTTCCTTTATAAAAGTGTTCAGCCTCGAGGACGTTATTACACTGACAAAAGGTAGACTAAGAGAGCCCTCAGAAGCCCGTACCACTGGGAGGTAGGATCAGAATTCAGGAAATGTGGCTCGGAAGGCAAGGCTCCTGGGTCAGTAAACTAGAGCAGTTGTGTTCATTTACAGCCTTTTGTTCACTTCTTGTTGGAGCCTGTCCTCTTTCTGGGTGCCCATGCCTCAGGAAATCTTTCATACAAGAGGGCCCGTTCCCACCCTGCTGCTGTGGAGGAACAGCTCCTCAAGCTTGAGGACCTGTAGCCAGGTGACCGCTGCTATGGTGTGTACTGTGGGGCAGGTGAGGGTCAGACTGCACCCAGAGAGGGGCAAAGGACCCCAGTGTTCCTGGGCCACAGAAGCGCAGGGCAGGTGTAGGGTGAAGAAGAAGGTGGGAGGAGACAACTGCAGAGAGTAGTCAGAGGCAGAGAGAGAATATGGGTGTGAGAGAAAGTCACTTGTTTTATTTAAAAGCATCACATCCGGGACAAACTTAAAGGTAACTGTACTTCCTGACAGATCTGGAGAGTGAAAGTCTGTAATTGCTGAGGCAGTAAGGTTTTTGAAAATTACTTTTGGCCTACAGAAAAACTTAAGGCATTGGCATCTTATGTTATGAGATTTATTTTACATCCCGTTTTAATTTGAAAGCCACATGCTTCTTGAAATTGTTTTATTCTCCTATAAGGAAGTGTATATAATTGAGGGGAAGTCCAACAGCTACTGGCTTGACACAGGCCCACCAGGGCTCTGGAACCTTCTGGGAAGCAGGGCAGCTGTGGACAGCAGTCAGGGGAGCTCACGGCTCCCAGGGGCCTTGCCGTGGGCTTGAGAATTTTGTCTGCTACGTGACTCCTGCTAATGAGTAGCTTGACTCAGTCCCCCGTTTCAGATTTTGATTTTGATGGTGTCCAAAGCCCACGAGTGGGGTAGGGGACCTGCTCAGTGACATGTCACTAAGATTGGGGTGACCAAGGGTTACAGACAACCACTAGGTAAAAGCCGGGGACTCATTTGCGGTGTATAAACTGAGTTACCTTGTCATTTTCTCTCACCGTATTTAAAGCTGGACATCCTGGTCCTGGTCTCACGTTTAACTCAGAAGGTGGATCTAGTCCCAGAAAGTGGGCTTCAAGATGGCTGGCCCCTTTCTTTCTCCAGCCTTGCCCTTAGCTTCCCCCCACCTCAGTAACAACAGTGGTGTCTGGGCAGAGGCCTTTGCACAGCATGGGCACTTTCCTGGCTACTATACCAGGCTCCTTTGTCCTCTGACCACAACAGGCCTGGCTGCTAACCTGAGGGGACTGGAGCCTGCAGAGGGGGCAGAGTTCCCACACAGAGCTAGTGTGAATGTCGAGGCGCCCAGTCTCAGGGTGGCGCTGAGCAGAAGTTGCCTGGCCCGGGCCTGAGGTCTCCCTGCTAACACTGGATTCCTTGGGCCCATGAGCTGAAATTCGGGGCTGCTGCAGCTGGGGCCTCATCCTTGTCTGAAACTTATCTGAGACAAACTATGGCATCAGGAGCTGTGGAGCCAGAAAGACCCTTCTGTGGAGGATGAAGAAAGCACCCAAGGGACGGGGCGCCGAACTCATGATTGACTGCAGTTTGTCCTTCCTGTGAGGCTGTGGGCAGAAGGTACACTGCGCAGGCCCTGCAGAAACCGGGCTGCGGCTCCTCCCTTTGGAGACCAGGACAGCAGTGGCTGCCAAGGGAGGACACAGGCTCTTGCAGGCAGCCAGGGAGCCACAGGCCTTCCCGCGCCTGTCAGAGGGAGAAAGAACAGCCCCCGGGGCTCCCTAGGCCGCATCAGCCTTTCAGACACTGCTCTGGGCTGAGGAGGTAATAAGCCCAGCACACAGGCCACCGTTCTCGTGGGCCACGCCCGAGGACCCGCCCCGGGTCCCGGGTTTGGATCCAAGTGTCTCCCAAAGCCCTCTTTCTGAAGACTTAGCACACACCCCACGGCCTAATGGAAGGTGGTGGGGGCTCAGGAGGAGCTGGGTCACTGAGTACGTCCCCTTACAGGGACACTGGGACATGCCCACCCTCTCTGCTTTCCAGTCACCATGATGCCCACCACCGCCCAAAGCAACACGGCCAAGAAACCATGGGCCAGAACTTGAGACTGTGAGCTGTGGTAAACCTTTCTTTCTCTTCTGCTGACTATCTCAAGTGTTTTGTCCCAGCAACAGAGAGCTGACTCATATAGGGCCTTTCCTGGTTACCAGGGACAGCCAGTGTCCACCTTAGGGCCAGGAGACACTGGGGCTGCTTGACGGCAGTCCCTGAGCCAGGTCCTGAGGGTGTCCTAATCTGTACCACATACTTATTTTGTTTTAGAAGGAGAAAGAAACTCTTCTCCCCTTCCACAGACCTCATGACTACAAGCATCATCTCAGCTTCCTCTGGAGTCCAAAGTTGTGCCTTCTCCTCATCAGTAGGAAATAGGGCTACAGAGCTGGAGGCGGCATGGCCGTCTGGGACCTGTTTCCAGCTGCTCAGGAGTGCAGTGCCTCTCCCAGAGGACAGCTGCAGTGGGGGGAAGGCAGGCCCGGGGTTTCCCAGGGGGGTGGGCTCCTGAACGTCTGTCCTGCCTCCCTTATGCGAGGGGCAGGCGTGCCAACCTCTGCAGGCTCCTGACAGCATGGGCGGTACAACCCTGTATGTCCATGCCTCAGATTAAGTACAACTTAGGAGTAAGATACAGTAAAAGGTGAATAATAATAAAATAGAATGATTTAACAATATACTGTAATAAAAGCTGTTTAAAACTTAGCGATTATTTATTTCTAGATTTTTCTATGTAATATTGTTTGGACTGTAGCTGATCTCAGATACAGGAACCGCAGATGGGGCTGTGGCCCTTCTAAAATGACCATGTCACCCTCCGAGCTGCTCTCATTGTCACACAGTCGAACTTTTCTCTTACATGGCTCAGGGCCCCGGTGCCCAGAACACTGGCTCACACTGTCTCAGACAGCGTGTGTGTCTATGTCCCTCGCCTTTCAAACAAATCCACATATTAACAAAGAATCAACATCTAAATAGACTTTTATTTTTATTTTACTTGTTTGGACAGAAAAGAAAATTCATCAGCTTTCATTAGTCTCCCGAAGTATTGGAAACACATGAACTCAGAAATAGTGGACCTTGTAGAAAAGCATCACAAATTAAAAATATATTTCTCCATGTGGTAAAAGTGCTTTCAATCCAATTAAAGGGCACAGCAAGGGTGTTTTGAAACACAATCTAAAATTTGGTCTACAATCCGTGGCATCGAATTCAAACCACAGGGTCGGGCAGGCCCCGTGACCAGGGTGGGGCGGCGCGGGTGGGAGCATGCTGCCTGCACACGGGAGCCGCGCGTCCGCAGGACCGTCCGGGCCTGAGTAGAAGAGATTCTGCAGCTGTAGAAGTGAGGTGGTTACGTAAACAGGGTCAGAGGGGACAGGCTACTCAGAAGCCCCTGGTTCTCACCATGGACTCAGCCGCCTGCAGGAGGGCTGGGAAGAGCCCAGGTCTTGGGAGACCATCTTGCCCACCCGGGGTTCAAATCATACCCAACCGAAGATGTGACCACAGCCCCAGGCTGGGCCCTCTGCGGCCAGCTGCACCCCTCAGAGCGGCGGGTGCCAGCGGGTCGCCGCACGGACAGCACTCCCAAGAGAACGATGTGCTTCCGCGATGCTACATAGTGGTCGAAACAAGTAACTCTGCCAACAGTGACATCTGTGACGAAGCTCATGGCCTGTAACCATGGTGTCCTGGGAGCCAGCAGCCCGGGTGGCCTGCTGCAGGCACAGACACACACTGTGGTCATGCAAGGGACAGTGAGGGGCGCAGGCAGGAGAGGGGTCACCTCCCTGTTACAGTAGACCTTAAGCGACAGTAAGAAAATAACCTGAAGATATATTAAAAATAAGAAAACACCATCACCTTTCAGTGCAGTCCCGGCAGCTCCCTGGCACCGCCACCCCCACCCGCAGAGGCCGGGAGTGGACGCGCGCCTCCCCGATTGTGTTTAATGGCACCGGTTGTGTTTCTTCTTCCAAGAGATCGTGAAGCTGCTGGCAGGAGGCAAGTAGGAGAACGGCCCTTCCCCACACGCCTGCGCCAGCCCCGCGCATCCTGGCTCCGCTCCTGCATGACCTTCGATGCGCCAGACCCTGTGAGCAGGTGAGCTCTGCGGTCCAGGCCCGGCTGTCACTGAGGCCCTGCTGGTCACCGCACGCTGCTCCACAGACTAGGCGGGGTCTGAAGACGCACAGGGCACTTGCGCAGGGACATGCTCTTCTCCACACGGGGGGCTCTGGTGGCAGGTGACTGTGGCGGCGGGCTCCCTCTTCCTCCTGCCACGACGGGCCAGCCCGGCCTCAGGGGGCCGGCGACACGTCCTCTAGGCCCAGCAGCTCCCTGACAAGTCTCTCCCCGAACTGCGCGCGGCTGTACCTGCTCACGTGGTAGGCGTCTGACATCTTGTACAGGATGTAGGCATTATTGACGGCGATGCTGATGGCAAACCAGAACACCTGCTGCCAGGTCTTGCTGGGTTTGTGAGAGATGAAGTACCTGCCGGGAGGGGCGGGACGTGAGCCGGGCTGTGCACACCTGGAGGGGCGCCAGAGGGCCGGGCCGCCGCAGGACTGTCATGGGCTCTCCTGAGGTCCGTGCTGCCCCCGGGCTCTTCCCTGTCCTGCGGCAGGGCCCTCCAAGTCGCTTCTTCCCAAGCGCAGCCTCTGCAAGCCGCTGGGACTGGGCATGGAGCGTGTGCCGACGACCCCAGCCTGCGGGCTCCCTTTACAGACAGGGAGCATGCGCAGAGAGGACCGGGCCCTGCTTCTCCCTCTCCACCGGGAAAGGGGCAGGAGAGGCAGGTGCTCCTCGGAGGGCCAGCAGACGCACAGGCTCAGGCACAGTTGCCCCTGGGTTCTAGGCACTCTGGGGACGGCCCGTGGGTGGCACGCCACATGCACTGTGTCCCGTGTAAACACATCACGTATGTCCTCACCACGGCTTACACCAACCAGACCTGAGGCATTTGTATTTAAAAGAATTAAGGACTCACAGAAAAGGCCCTGGGTTAAGGTCTCAGGTGGCCTCAGGTATGGGGGACACCCGGGCAGTGGACGACAGAGGAGGCCATGGGCTTCACAGAGGTGAGCAGTGTGGGCCAAGGCTGGGCCTCTGTGAGTCTCGGCTCCTACAACTCAAATGCGAGAAGCTAATGACCCTCCAGCGGCCGCTGCCCTCGTGGAAACACCTGTGCACTTACTTGCTGTACTTGTCATCGTATCTGCAGATGTAGCTGAGGTGCGCGGCAAAGGCCTCCACGGCCAGGGGACAGGGGATCTCTCCGCTCCTCCTCTTAATGATGACACCTGTGGGAAGATAATGCTCAGCCGGTCTGCCGCCCCCTCGTGGTGAGGAGGAGAGGGGCAGAGAGCGGTCCAGACCCAAGAAGTCCAAAGGTCACGGTGGATTGAGCGCCCAGCGGCTGCCGGAAGACTCAGTGTCTCGATTCAGGGGCATCAGGGGGGCGGAGCAATGACAGACTCAGGGCAGTTCCAGGTGGCTCAGGACACCCCTATCCACTAAGCTGAGAAGAGGATGGAGGCCACCCCCAGTGGGCTCAGGAAGACCGGAGCCACCTCTGCCCCCTCCTCACAGCAGGGATCCAGGCTCAGCTGAGCAGGGATCCCACCTGCTTCATGCTCTCAGGCTCCTGCAGCCCTGGGGATAGGGTAGAGGGCGCCTCTGTACCCGGGCACTGCTCAGACAGGCCCACACACCCTTCAGCATTCTTTCCTTCTCAGTGATCCACAAGTTTCACCAGGAGAGCCTGAGAGCCAAGGGAACCAACCACCCTCTTGCTGTGCTGCCCAAGCTGCTGCTGGGCAGCCCGTGTCTCCACCTGTGCCCGCCTGCACAGGCCACACAGGAGACATTCTTCCCTGTAGCCACATGTGCTCGGTGCCATCCCACCTTCCCTCATGTGCCAGCTTTTCGTATGTTCTGAGGAATTAATTCACTGAGTCCCAGCTTCCTTTGCCCTAGAAGTGGTGGCACTGCACGTGGGGAACACATGCAGATGTGAGAATAAGGGGCGTCCCCGCAGCTCTCGAGAACCCAGGTACACAGCCACCCCGTGCACATCTGACTCTGCCATCCGCCGGAAGTCCTGGCCCCAGCCGTGCGCAGGCTCCAAGTGCCTCAGGGACATGCCGGCCACTGCTATGCAAGTCTAAGCAACTGAGTCAGGACACGTATGGTCTGTGGACATTGTCTGGCCTTGGCATGAAGGCGAAATGTCTATACTGTGAAGGTGGGTCAACATTTGCCCTGGTGGGAATAAAAACTTTACATTGCTGGGCGTGGTGGCTCACGCCTGTAATCCCAACACTCGGGAGGCAGAGACAGGAGGATTGCTGAGTTCGAGGCTTGCCTGGGCTACATAGTGAGCTCAGGGCCAGCCTGAACTACAAAGCAAGACCCTGTCTCAAAAAACAAAAAACAGGGCCAGAGGGTTAGCTCAGTGGTTCCGGCGCTTGCCTTGCAAGCGCAAGGTCCTGAGTTCGATCCCTGGTAACCACATATAATGCTGGGCATGGAGACACACCCACCAACAATCAACACCGCATACCACAATGCCGGACGTGGTGGCTCACGTCTGTAATCCCAGCACTTGGGAGGCAGAGACAGGAGGATTGCTGAGTTCGCGGCGGCTTGCCTGGGCGCCATAGTGAGCTCAGGGCCAGCCTGAACTACAAAGCGAGACCCTGTCTCAAAAAGCAAAAAACAAAAACAAAAAACAAACAAACAAAAAAAACCTTTACATTAAAACACAGCCATCATAAATAACAACAAAAGGAACAAATACAGAAAGAAAATTTCCTACCGGCAGAAAATCTGCCTTCAGAGTTAATGAGAAAAAGACAAATATCTGAACAGAACAATTTTAAAGGCTGTAAAGAAACCATTCCGAATTAGCCAGTACAATATACTTGTGAAGAGATATCTGGCCTTTTCCATAGTCACAGCAATTTATAGCTTAAAATTTATAGAAGTTTCACCTGACACATAAACAACAAATCAATGTAGCTAGGTGTGATTGCCCATGGGAAGATTAAATTTTGAGTCCAGCCCAGGAAATCTAGCAACTTAGGGAAAACCTGTCTCAAAATAAATAAAAAGGGCTGGGGATATAGCTAAGCATGAAGGCTCTAGGTTCGGTCTCCAGTGTCAAGGAAAGTCTCTCTCTGATTCTCCCAAAGTAAACAGCACAGTTTGGAGGCCACAGAGACCTTAAGAGTGTCCCTACCACTGACCCTGCACTGCTGGGAGTCCTGGGAACTGGAAATCGTAACCAAATGAAATACAAATGACACATTTCAGAAGTGAGTGCTGCCAGCTTTCCCTTCTCCCTCTGTGCCCGTAGTGGCAGATCTCACACACACACACACACACACATGCACATGCACGCACACACACGCACACACTCGTGACACACAAGTGCCAGGCTGTCCCATGAATTGACACCTGCAGATGTTTTAATAAATCTCCCTGTTTGTGGGTCCAGTTTTCCTTCCAGCAGTTTAAAATTTTGACTTTAAATGTGAAGCCCGAGCTAATGAGGTCCTTCATTATGAACAGACTTACAATAAGGAGCCCGCACAGGCAGTGCCTGCCTCCTCAGGGAGACATGACGTCGGAAGATGTCGCAGCATCTGGGATGATAAAATGATCTCTGAAATTACTTACCTTGTGTGCACCCTGGGGTCACCTGGAGAGCCCATCTCTGGCTCAGGAACCTCCCAGGCCACACAGAGGTGGCAGCCAGTGACCCAGCCAGCACCCTGTGATCTCCACTGAGCTTCAGAATCCCCACACTCAGGCTTCCAGGTCCCAGAGTCCCCTGCACACCCATCCCCAGGCCTGCGCTCACCTTGTTGCACCGGGGAATAGGCGTTGGTCAGGAAGCGGAAGTGGCCCTTGTTGTACCAGCAGATCAGAGACATATTCCCCTTCGTCTTGATCTGGTGCTGGCCACGGGCAGGGGGCGTGGCCGGGCTGGCCAGCATGGACGGTGGGAGGCCTGTGCAGTCGCTTTTCCGGGGGCTGAGCAGACCGCAGCAGTAGATCCCTGGGGGAGACGCAGTCATACATGTCTTGTCAGAGCCCAGGCACGCTGAGCCCCCGTACTAACGGGGGAGGGACACAGGCCCTCAGGAAGCCCTCAGAAGACAGCTGAAGTTGAGGCCTCCTTCTGCAACCACCCCAGGTTTTTACAAGAGCCGCCCTGACACGCTAGGAAAAGCCATGATCCGGGAAGTGGATCACCTGGAGCGGCAGCAGTGACCTCATCGATGGGCACACCCAGTGCCCAGCATGGTACAGCATTCCAAATGCGCCCGGAAACTTCCACACTTACTAGGCTGTCACACACATCGGACAAGAGAAATGGAGGCTCCGAGGGCAAAGCCCCAGGTTACTGCTGGACAGAAGAGCGTGGCTTGTAGGAGCAGGGATACTAGCCCAGAACATGCAGTGGGTCCTGAGGTGGGCACAGCCATCCCTGACCCTCGCTCAGTGTGGGCACATTGGTTGGGAAACCACACCTCCGTGACTGTGGACAGCCTGCATATAGCACAGCTCAGTAACCGCAAAAGCTTCTAAAATAGGCAACAAGACCTTTTGTATCTGTTACCCAACCTCCTCTTGAAAAACACCCAAATTCTGCAACTCATCATCTTCTTCCTGAGGAAGATCCCTTTCCCAGCCCCGTAACTTCCTGAGCCAGGAAAGCCCTTCCCCGAGCTCCCAGGAGAAGCATACAGCTCAGGGGAGACAGCCCCAGTGGCCCAGGTCATCCCCAGAGCCTCCGTCTGCCCGGCATCAACCCACCCGGACACACACACACTGCACAGCCTTGAACACGCCGACACTTGGCGCAGGCTGCTGGTGAGTCAGGGAGCATCCATCACACCAAGTCCGCGGGGACCGCCAAGCACGGGTCACCCCTGTGGCAAGAAGGCAGGGACAGTGGCCCTGGCTCTCCCGACAGCTCAGCAGCAGAACACTGTTCTTCAACACGACTGCTTCTCTGGTGGCGGGGCCCATCTCCACAGCTCTCCCTCCTGGCGCATCACACGGCTGGCCCGGGGCCACACACCCTTGGTCTCCCTGCAGACAACCACTGAGCCCGGTGGGCAGGGAGAGGAGTCGGATGCAGGGCTGCGCCAAGGACAGAGGCCAGCGGCTTCCCCAGAACCCTCCACAGCCTAGGGCTGAGGTCTGCTGCGTGGCTGCACAGGACTGTGCCTGAGTAGCTGCTGAATTAGCATGGTGCTTTCTGTGCTTCTCTGCAAAGGCGAGATCTAAGCCTGACTGGAGGGCAGCTGAGGTCCACAAGCTGACCCAGGGACCCCAGCCTGGGCACCTCCCCTGGGGTGTTCCCTGCCACCACTCTGGGACTGCCTTTCCTTTTTAACAAGGAGCGTGTCATCCTATGGCCAGAGGGCCTGAGACCTTCTGGAGGCCACTGGCTCTCTCCCTGTCTAAACATTCTCATCTGCCAGGGATGAGGTCATGACAGTGACAAAGGGTCAGTCAGGGGCTCCCAGGCCTTCGCTGAGGCCAGGTCCAGTCTGTACAGAGAAAGGTTCAGAGTTGTACCTAGAAGGCCAGGCCAAGCTCTGTACCAGTGCATCCTTGAAACTGCGGTCAGGACTTGTACACTTTTTGTCACCAGGGCCCTTGCTGCCTGGTACCCTACAGTGTGTGGTCTCTACACCCTGTACCGCCCCCCCAGCAGATGGACCATCTGGGACACTGCATGACAAACCTTGCTTCTCAAATTCTTCAAACAGGGTCAGGCTGGTGATACTGGGCCCTGTGAAGATGATGTAGTTCTTGCCAGCTGCGTCTCGGCACAGGCTTCTGGCCACCATGCTGTGGAGCTGGGGCTTGCTCTTTAGTGTGTCCAGCCCATCGGGGCCCCCACCTTCCTTCAAGTGAACATAAATCTGTAGAGAGACACACAGAGTCAGTGGACTCCCGGAAGCACAGCCAGAAGCCCAGGGCAGGAAATGTGGGCTTCCATTTCCAGGCTGTGAGCCTGTGAGAAGCTGCCCTGCGGCCCTGGGTGGAGCCCAGGACATTTCACACCCAATCAGCTGCTGACTCAGCCCAGATGGTTCCGGGTGGAAAAGTCAGAGTGGAGAATGAACAGGCAAAGAAGCCACAGGCACCGGGCTTGGCAGTCAAGGTGCACACAAATCTATTACCAGTCCTGAACGGAGAGGGCCCCTGCAGTTTACCAGACAGCAGTGATGGCGGACCTTTTAGAGCTTTCAGTGATACAGTCTACTGTGCCACGTGTGCCACAGGCTCGCCACCACTGCACTAGATAAAGATCCAGGCTGCTTTGTAGCTAGGTAGGAGAGGGCTGAAGGCCAAGGTCAGCAGGGAGAATGTGTTGGACTCAGCACACTGTACTTTGCTCTGTGCTCATTTCCGGGGGGCGGCACCCAGCAAAAGGATGGCTTTAAGAAGAGCCTGGCCCTGTTGGGCACTCTGGTGAACACCTTTAATTCTAACACTCTAGCAGGCTGCAACAGGAGGATCACAAATTTCAACCCAGCCAGCACAACTCAGCCACTTAGCTAAATCATCTCAAAATTTAAGAAGACAATGCTGGGCGTGGTGGCTCACGCCTGTAATCCCAGCACTTGGGAGGCAGAGGCAGGAGGATTGCTGAGTTCGAGGCTTGCCTGGGCTACATAGTGAGCTGAGGGCCAGCCTGAACTACAAAGCGAGACTCTGTCTCAAAAAAAAAAAATATTTTTTTAAGAAGACAAGTCTGGGGATGGAGCTCAGTGCAAAGGCCTTAGGTTTGATTCCGAGGGCAGAAACAAAGAGCTGCTTCTCTGGAATGTTCAGGGCCTCCATGGGCAGCCCTTGCCAGCTCCTATGGCTCCCTGACACCTGTCCCACCTTGAAAAGCTTGCAGACCTTGGAGATGCAGAATTGCTAAGGGAGAAGTGGCCAATGATTCCTTCACCAGAAACACCAAGACAGATCACACAGAGGACCCATCTTGTCAAGTGACTCGCAACCCACAGGTGCCCGGCTTCCTTGAGGCAGCCAGCAGCCAGCAAGTGAGGTCACTGCATGCCAGTCAGGATGCAGTGGACAGCTCAGTAAGACACCATCAGAGAAGGGATCAGATGACAAAGAGAAGCTGGCACTGGGTGATGGGTCATGGATGCTGAGACTGGGCACAAAGTTGACGGCTTACCGCAGGTTCCCCTGCATTAAAACATATCGTTGGTTGTCATTTATGTTTCTGTGTACTGTTTTTTGGTGGCTCACGTCTGTAATCCCAGCACTCGGGAGGCAGAGACAGGAGGATTGCTGAGTTCGAGGCTTGCCCAGGCTACATGGTGAGCTCAGGGCCAGCCTGAGCTACAAAGCAAGACCCCGTCAAAAAAAAAAAAAAAAAAAAAATCTACATAACAGGGCTGGAGATTTAGCTCGATGGTTCAGGCCCCTGCCTAGCAAGTGCAAGGTCCTGAGCTCCATCCCTGATAATCACATACTACAATATCAGGCGCAGTAATTCACGCCCACCAGCAATCAATACCACATACCACAATGCTGGGTGTGGTGGCTCACGCCTGTAATCCCAGCACTTAGGAGGCCAAGGCAGGAGTATTGCTGAGTTCAAGGCTTGCTTGGGCTACATAGTGAGCTCAGGGCCAGCCTAAACTACAAGGTGAGACCCGGTCTTAAAATAATAATAATAATAATAATAACTCACCTGCCAATCAGAGCCCCTTTGCAGGAACACCCAGTTGTTGTTTGGGAGAACCACTGGGAAGGGTGTGCATGGGGCAGGAGGCATGTGTGTCTCAGGCTTGGTCTATGCATGGCATTCTGCACATGAGCAGATATCAAGACCACAGTGACAGACACAGCACTCCCCATCCAACCAAATCCACAGGATGGAGATGACATTATTTTATTTCTGGAATCAGACAGGTGTCAACTTTCATATGGACCCACAGTGAGCCCCACCTTCCCAACCCCAGCAGTATCAGTGAGGACCCAGGAATGAGCCCGGAACACAGGAAACATGCAATGTGGATATTTTTTGCAGGGAAATCTGCACGATCAGGAAACCATGAAGTACAATCATTATGGAAAAGAATAAAGAGACACAATGACAGAGACATCATCAATCAACCCATGGCCGTTCACAGATGGATGGAAAGCGGGAGAAAGTGTGTATACAATGGAAAACCATTCAGACTTAAAAAGAAGGAAATCTCATCGATTACAGCAACAATCTGAAGGTATTAAGTAAAATAAGGCAGGCCCAGAAAGGCAGGTACTGTAGGATCTCACTTATATGTGATCTAAAAAGGCTTAACTTCTAGAAGCAGGAATAGAACAGTGGTAGTTACAGGAGTCTAAGGTGGGAAGATGTTGAGATGTTGGCAACAGAGGTTTAAATTTCAGTTGGATAAAATGAGTAAGTGCAACGTGGTAACTACGGTAACAGAGTCTAGAAAACTCCCATGAGAGATTTTAAGTGTTCTCACCACAAAAATGTGTGCATAACATGTTAATTAGGTCAATTTCACATTTCATAATAGTTACCATACTTCAAAACATCACATTGGGCACAACGAATGTACACCATTGTCAATTATAAATAAATACACATATTTTGGTACCAGGGATTGAATTTGGGCCCTTACACTTGTGAAGCAGGTGCTGGAACCACTGAGCTACAACCCTGGCCATAAATTTTTTTTTCTTTTTTGAGACAGGGTCTCACTTTGTAGTTCAGGCTGGCCCTGAGCTCACTATGGTGCCCAGGCAAGCCGCCGTGAACTCCGCAATCCTCCTGTCTCTGCCTCCCGAGTGCTGGGATTACAGGCATATGCCACCACACCTGGCTATAAATAAATATTTCAAAACCTTAAAAATTATTCACTCAATTTTACTTATGAGTTACACTTTTAGATTGCTATCTAAGGTAGCAATCAGGAATGTCCTAATGGGTTTACATATATAATATTTATACATTATACATTATATGTGTAATACCACATCTATCTCATGATTTTTTTGTAAATACATATAGTAACAAAATGCTTATAAAAATATCCTTATAAGAGAAATAGCCAGTGATTCCAAGGTGAGTTTGTTTAGACAGGTATGCTAACTATATCCTCAAGAGGCTATTTTTGTAAAATAAAGTACTTATGAAAATTACAGGTATTCTGCAAGTTCTGTGTTTTTGATGCTGATACAAATGACACTTTATGTCATAAAGGGCTCCCTATCACCACAGACTGAGGTGTGCATGGCAGTCCTGGCACGTCTGGGACCCAAGTTCCTGCCCCTTGCCAGGCACTGCGTTTGGCAGTCTGGTGGCCTTCACTCCCCTGCAGCCACTTGTATTTCCAAACACCAGTGACAGCTGAGAGCTCTGGCCCTTGGATAAGATGTGGAGGATGGTGCGGGCACAGACCATGCAGAATTCCTGGCCAGCTCGCCCACACAGATGGGCCGTCTCCTCTGGAGGTGTGGACAGGGCAGGTATCACAAGTGGGGAGCAGCACTGAGCGACAGGTCTTCTGTTCCCACCAGGAAACCAGGAGAAAGAACAGCCAGGAGGGGGCAAAAGCCTGAGGCATTCGTCAGACAGCAATGAGCTTTTAAGGTGAGTATGAAACTCCACTCAAATGATGAACATGAAAACGTGGTCATCTCGAAAGTCCCACCCAGGTCTATGATGCAGAATTACAAGGCCCCAGGCCACCCAGCTCTGCCAAGTCCCACCCAGTAGGGGCCACTTGGCTCGAGGCCACTGGCCTAAAACCCCACCAGTCTCAGCTTCTATGCCTGACTGCAGCTGCCCCCCAGGGACATCAGGGCTGCCCCGTGGAGAAATGAACCTTGTCCCCACCATGCAGTGCTGCCTGCTCCATCCAGAGGAGAGTCGCTGACCTGCGATAGCAGTATCACAGGAGCCACGAGCATGTTCTTACTCTACAAGAGCCCCCAACAAAAGGGACCAATATGTATGCCAGCCCCGAGTGGTGCCGCTCCTGGTCTGTACGTAAACAGTGAAATGATAGCTGGGCACAGTGGTGCACAGCCATAATTCCAGCACTTTGCCAGGCTGAAGCAGCAGGATCCCAAGCTCGAAACCTGCCTGGGTAACTTAGCAAGACCTTGTCTCAAAACATAAAATGTAGCCAGGCATGGTGGCTCACGCCTGTAATCCCAGCATTCAGGAGGCAGAGACAGGAGGATTGCTGAGCTCGAGGCTTGCCTGGGCTACATAGTGAGCCTAGAGTCAACCTGAACTACAAAGTGAGACCCTGTCTCAAAAAAAAATAAATAAAATAAAATGTAAAAGGATGGGGATGTAGCTCAGTCCAAAGGTCCTGGGCTCAATCCCCAGTACTATACATATGCATACATGCACACGCGCACGCACACACACACACACACACACACACGAAACACAAGCTATCTCCTCATGCTTTCCAGCACCACACTCACAGTCCCACCAGCACATAGTGACAGCGTCCTTCCTGTGGGGCAGGCCAGGCTCTGACAAGACACTTCCCACCCACAATGGGAACTGAGCTGACACATCTTTAGGGTGGGAAATAAACCTTCAGACATCAAACTTGTCGCTTTTCCTAGGAAAGCTTTTCCTATTCCTATGACTTAGTAATTTTTAAATACTCAGATTTAAAAGTAGAGAAGAAAGCTCATGATATACAGAGCTACATTTTGCCCAGGAAAGTGTTACTCATCCTGCCTGCTCCACAGAAAGGACCCCGGGTGCATGGCCATGCAGCAGCGTCCTGACGATGATCGTGCCCCACAGCACACACCAGCCTCACTTCTGTGATGCACTGGCCTTTTAGAAACCGGACTGCGTCCATCCCTCCCCAACTCCTCCAGAGAACACAGGCCAGCTGCTGAGACTGATGGACCCAGAGGCCATCCAGAGGCCCCAGATGCCAGTGCTGCCAGTGACTGCTGTCCTCCAGGCTTAGGGAAGGCAGGGGAACCTTCCCACTTCTGCTCTGACTCCTGCCCCTGCATCAGGGCCCAGCATGCTGGGGAACAGGACACGACTCGTGGCTGCATGTGGGGAGCTGGGGAAGGGACAGGTGACGTGACTGTGGGCAAACATCCCGGGAGGGGCCGGCCCGCCCCCATGGAGGGATGCAGGGAGGGTGAAGGTGTCAGTCTGCCAGATGCGGGTGAGACAGCCACTCATGAGTCAGGAAGTCCCGAAGGGCCCACACTCGAGAGAAAGGAGGAGACCACGTGGGGGTTGAAACGAGAAGGCGCAGGTGTCATCGATGGGTCTATGGGGTTGGACTGTGCAGGAGAACGCACAGGGACAGGCTGGTCACCCCTGCCTCAGGCAGAGGAACAAGCAGGCCTGCCTCAGTGAGCATCCATACAAGATGAAACCACCGACCTCGGTCAGCACAGGCCCAGGCCCACCAGCACCCGCCTCCCCAGTCACCTGAACGATGAAGCCGGTAGAGGAGCACTGCCGGACCCACAGACTGAATTTCCGCTTTTTCCTCTTCCGCAGCTCACGTTCTGTGCATGTGGCGATGAACACGGGGTCTTCATCGATCAGGGGTTCGTGTAGCACCTACAGGAAAGGAAAAGCAAAGGTTTTCATGGGGCAGCACGAGCTGGGTCTGTACCTTCAGTGTTCTGGGGAGGGTGGCATCAAGAACCCAACAGAGGCCAGGGATTTAGCTCAGTGGTTCCAGCGTCTGCCTGGCAAGCACAAGGTCCCAAGTTCAGTCCGTGGTACCACATGCCATAATGCCCAGCGTGGTGGTTCACACCTGTAATCCCAGCACTTGGGAGGCAGAGGCAGGACTGCGGTGAGTTCAAGGCTATCTTGGGCTACATAGTGAGTCAGGGCCAGCCTGCACTACAAAGCAAGACCCTGTCTCAAAAAATTAAAAAAAAAAAAAAAAAAGAACCCAATGGACTGCTGAGCACAAGCTGTGATGTATAGCAGACATCCTGGTAATTATTACTGACCTAAAGTCCACAGTCCCAACCCTGCATGATGGAGGGATCTGCAGAAGGGTCCCTGTCCTCAGGCTGGGCACCCTCAGTAGAGGGCATCGGCTCCTTCCGGGGCAGTGCCTTCCATGACAGACAGCCCCACAGTAGAAAAGCCCTTTCTTTCACAGAATCAACTCACAAAGTTTTAACTTAGACCCAGATCTGACTGCTGCCCATGAGAAACAGAGGAAAGAAAAAACACACTTTGCCTAGCTTTTCTTTGGGGCTGGGATGGATCCCTGGGCCTGGTGCTTGCTAAGCTCCTCTCCACCACTAAGGTACCAGCCCCTCAGGCTCCAGCCTGCCCCCTCTGCAGAGTCCTCTGGTAAGCACATCTTACCAGCCTGGCCCCTCGTAAGCTCATCTCTGCTGCCACGTGGAGCCCACTCCTCTTTTCTGCAGTGCTATATTCTGACTTGAGATGCCCCAGGCAGGTGAACTTTACCTGTAGCCTCTTGTTATGTGACTTTTTCAACGACGAGATGATAAAATAAGCAGACATGTCATACTGAAACAGGTCTGAGAGGGGTAAAAGTTTTAATTCTTCAAGCTAAGCAATTTGGAAAGTAGGTAAATTTTGATATATTTCCTTAAAAAAATTGGCACTGCTAAAGATAGAACCCAGGGCCTCACGCAGGCTAGACAAACACTCCACCACTAGGCTGTATCCCAGCCCATTGGGTAAATCTGAGAACATGCTACATTCTCCTCAAATCCTATTTCAAGATGAATTATAAATTAAGAGTATATACCTGTAGTTAACCAAAACAAAGGGCACAGGCAATAACATAATTCCAAGAACACCACAAATGCTCTGGATCAGTGGCCCGCAAACTATGGCTGGGTCTGGCCTAATGTCTGTTCTTATAAAGTTTTATTGAGACATCACTATACTCATTTACATATTGTCTATGGCTGCTTTGGGGCAAAGATAGCAGAACTGATAATATCCAATAGAGACAAAGTCTAAAATTCTTTCTGGCCATTTACAGAGAAAGTTCCAACAAGGGCATCACCTGGGGATCTACCTAACGGAGGCTCTGACCCAGTGTCCTGGGGTTCCACCCGCAAGGTACATTCCCAGCAGGCTCCCCGGGACTGTTGGACCTGGGGTGACCACACAGCCAGGAAAGTGATACCCTCTGATCTGCAGCACTCCATCTCCTAGTAATGTACCTTGAACTCTAGTGTTGAAGGCACCAGCCTCGCACTACGGGGTGCGGGTAGCTTGCTTATTAGCTTGCTGCCCTTGGTTTTTACTGTCAGAGGCCTGGGGACATCGACCCCCACCCATGTCTACTCATGAAGGGGATGAGAAAGCTGCCCGGTTCTCACTGTCCTGGGCCCTGGCCTTTATCCTGGTTTCTCCCACCTGCTAGCTCTTTGCAGAAATATTCAAAGCCCCTTTTGAGGCCACTCTAGCAAAACAGGTGACCTAGTTGTGGTAGAAGAGGGAAAGGACAGGACCGAGCCATGGGGCTGCCTGTTCTGCCCAACTGGCCACTTTCTGCCCAGGCTATGCTATAGCAGCTCTTGCTCCCCCCAGAGAGCAGAACTGCCTCATCCTCAGTTATCCAGCAAATGTGCCTCTTTCTGCTCACCACAGACACATCCTCAGCTGCAAACTCAGATCTATTCGTGCCAAAGCAGAAGACCCAGCAGGAACTGCTGGTCTCATGACATCCTCACCTTTCCCCATAAGTGAGTTATGAAGGGGTCAGTACTGAGCATAGCCCAGGGTAGTGTCTCTGCTCTCCAGAGAATGCACTAGAAAAACCTTCTCCTGAGGGGAAGAGAGGACAGTAAGTCTCTCTCCCTCAGCGCCAGCTCCCAAGTCTTCTCAGTGCACAATTGCTCATTTTGGGAGCACCGGTGGCAGATCCACTATTTTCCCATTTACACAGCCCGCTGAGGATATTTCTCTGGTCAACCAGTTGTACGAACGTGTGGTCTCCCATTTTGCATTTGTGTGTCGGCAGGACCAGAAGGCTCCCAAAGGCACCAGGCCACAGGAGCTGGGCACATCTGTGAGGGGACATGCAAGGGTTCGGGGCCATGTGGGAGTGGTGGGAGAGAACAGGTGCAGAGAAGCTCCTGGGACTCGGGAGAGCAGAGGGAAGACTATCCTGCAGCCAGAGACAAAGGGGAGGCCCTCCGAGGAAGCCCGGAGTACACAGGTACACAGGTGCCAATGGAAGCTTACAGCCAAATCACTGTGTCTTCTTGCACCAGCCAGGGCAGCCAAGGGTGCTGGGGTGGGGGTGGGGGGAGCCAGCACTTTCGGTTTCTCTAGTTGAGGGTCAGGAAAAGTGCCTCCTCCTCCCGCCCATCCTCCTCCCGCCCATCCTCCTCCTCCCCCTCCTCCCCTCTCCCTCCCCCCACCTCTTCCTCCAGGAAATGCACCTCAGGAGTCCCTGAGGCCATAACCTGAAAAGCCAAGCCCAGTGCTGGTGCCAAGGCAAAGCACCCCCGTGAGTCCCAAGAGAGGACGGTATAACCTGAGAAAGGCAGCAGAGCCGCCACCTGGGCAGTGGCTGCTCAGGTGACACCAGCAGAAAGACCTGGTCTTGCTAAATGCTCAGCCACACCCAGCAGCTCAGGCCTCCTCCCCTTTGATTTCCCAGCTCACACTGACTTCTCTGAAACTGGCTCAACAGGCCTCTGGGATCCCCTTGTCTCACATCCAGCCATCAGAGGGGTGTCTGGGTGCTGTCTGACACATGTCCCTTGCCACCTCCCATGCTATGCCAGGGCCTGGGGTCAATCTTTACACCTGCAGCACCAGCTCTGCCAGCCCTGCCTTGCAGCTTGTGGGCCAAGGAGGAGGCACGTGAGGCCCCTGCCCGGCTCCAAGGCCTCTGGCCTTGTGGGCTCCAGGTCCTCCTTCCTCAGGAACCACGTTTGCTGCCTCTCCCTGCCCCTGCTCATGACCCACAGGCCTTAAGCTACACACCGTCTCCAGTTCCCTTCGAACACACGGTGATGCATTTCCCTGCTGGGATCTGACCAACCCAGAGCGTTGCTTCATAGAAAATTGTACCAAAACAAAAATAAATTAAATTTTAAAAATCAGAAATAAAGACCAGAAAGATTATGCAAAGTTTTTTTTGAGACAGGGTCTCGCTTTGTAGTTCAGGCTGGCTCTGAGCTCACTATGTAGCCTAGGCAAGCTTCAAACTCAGCAATTCTCCTGTCTCTGCCTCCCGAGTGCTGGGATTACAGGCGTGAGCCACCGTGCCCGGCACTGTGGTATGTGGTATTGATTGTTGGTGGGCTGAGTCTCCATGCCCAGCATTGTATGTGGTTTCCGGGGATGAACTCAGGACCTTGAGCTTTCGAGGCAGGCACTGGAATCACTGAGCTAATCTTCCAGCCTGCAAAGTTTTTTTTTTTTAAGTAATGAGAAAAACAAACATGACCTAGGAGCCACTCCCAAACTGAGCCTGGTCAACTAAGAGAAACCGAGGAGCAGTGGAAACGGATGATCTCTCGGGACCTCCTGCTGCTGCAGCCCCGCCTGACAGACAAGGGACTGTGCACCTCATAGTGACTCCGGGGACACGGTGTCCCCACAGCTACGGCTCCCAGCTGCCTGCTGCAGGCTCGGGAGGCTGCGGGGCCCCTCAGGGTGCCCATGGCCACAGCTGAGAGGGACAAGCCCACAGTCCTTGGGGCAGTAAAGAGCCTACAGATGCCAGGCAATGGACACTGAGGTTGCCAGCCCAGGAAGGGTAGCTGGTGGGCACACAGCAGACCTCAGTGTGACCATGAGTGAGGCTTCCGGCTCCAGAAGCCAGTGGAGACTTTAGGGCCCTGCCCACCAGCCAGCTGACAGACACCGAGATGCCACAGAGGGCCCACAGCCTTCCATAGCAGTCCTGACCAGCAGAGCGCAGGGAAGTCCAGAGTTCCTGCTGTTGGGTCTTACCAACACATCTCTAGTCATTTTCAACCAAGCAAATTAGTTGGCACAGTAGGATATATTTCTAGTCCCAGCTACTCAGTAGGCTGAGCAAGAACGGCAAGTTTCAGGGCAACCTGAGCAACTTAATTGGACCCTATCTCAAAATCAAAGAATTTAAAAGAGCTAGGATTTAGTCCAGTGGTGCATTTGCCTAGTATGTGCAAGGGCCTGGGGTTCATCCATACCTCAGAAGAGAGGGAGGAAGGGAAGGAGGAAGAGAGGGAGGGAGAGAAGAAAAGATGGAGTGAAAGAGAAAGGAGAGAAGAAAAGACAGAGTAAAAGAGAAAGGAGGGGAGGGGAAGGGAGGGGGGGGAGAGATCATGTGCCCTGGCTGCAACTGATCTTAGACTTGTGACAAGCAACACGGTCCCCAAGCATCTCTCCTCAGGAAGGTGACACTTGGTAGAGGAGTAAAAGGGGGGTGTGATCCAGCAAACGAATGAAGAAGGGATGCGACCCTGACGTGGCCTCTGGACGGGATGAGACTGCAGAGCAAAGACAGAAGACAGCACCCCACCATCAAAGAGCAGGCCACAAACCACGGAGGTCATGAGGAATCAGGCGGGGAGGGCTCAGGGGGACACAGGGCAGGGAGGACAGAGGCGGATGCTGGGTATGGAGGGCTCAGGCAAACACCAAATAGGGAAGGAGCTGAGAGTGTGCAGAGTCGCCACTTCTCGCACCTACTGAGGACACCGGGAGGGCTGAGGAGTCACAGCAGATGCCAGGCTGTCAGACCCTCCTGAACTGGGCTGTATCCCGAGTGTCCAGGCAGGGCCCCGGCACGTAAGCGGGCTCAGCGGCCTGAAGAATCCCACCCAGGAGGTATCCGCAGGCCCAGGACACTCAAGAGCATATGAGAAAGATAGCTCGGGGTCCGTCAAATCCTACTGGGAAGAAGGGCTGCTGGGGCATGGAGAGAAAGAAGCCCAGCAAAGGCCTGAATCCTGCCACATCTGGGTCTGGGCTCCCAACATCTCCCTTTCCAAGGCTGAACGTGCACACTTGCTCACGGGACAGAACCACGGCAGAGGAGACCGTGACGTGAGCTTCGAGGCCAGGCAGCAGGAGGACAGCCCCACATCGTGCCTGCAGCAGTGAGTGAGCCCAGGGCACCCCAAGGTTCTCACCTGGGTCTGGGACGGCCGGAAGGCAGCATGGAAGCTGCCCTGCAGGGCATCCAGGAAGGGCTGCACCTTGTAGAGCCCGTGTGAGGACTGGCTGGAGCGGAAGGCCACCACGTGGAAGTACTTGAGGATCTTCTCAAAGCGGGTCTGGCTCATGACCAACGCCAGGCTGCGGTTGCTGTAGAAACCGCCGCTCCAGATGCTGAGGACCGACTCACAGTGGGAGACACTGGTGGAGATCACGTAGCCCAGGAAGGCCTTCATCTCAGCCAGTGTCACCTCTGCCCAGGCACCATCGCTGCCAAAGCGCTCCTGGAACTTCCTGGCATACATATTGGTCTGCACCACCATGTTCTTGAGGACATTGTCGGGGACAAAGAGCTGGAAGAAGTCCATGGCACTGGCACTGGGGGGCATCTTTCGGGTTGGACCTGAAACCCAAAGACAGGCCAAACTCTCACCACACCTCCCTCAGCCCCATATGCAGGACAATGACCCAGCCCCGGGCCTCACCACCCTTCCACTGTTTCCTCCAGGAGGAACTGGCATGCCCTCCTACTCCAGGGCCCTCTAGTCCACCTCACCCATCACCCAGGCCTCTGCCACACCACTCCACCTGGGCTGCTCCCTTGAAATACATACCAGCTAGAAGGCTGGCATGGTGCCCATGGGGATAGATCCAAAAGAGAGGGACACAGGAGGGGGGGCACAGGCAAGCAGGGGTTTGGCGATGCTTTTCTAGCTTTCCTTTTCTGTAAATAAAATGTTTCCACCACACGGGGTTTGAAAAATCCATTCAGGCAAGGAAGTGGTTTAGACTAAACATTCCCGACACGGCAATCTCAGATTTATTAGTGAGTAAATCTAAAGGGGCTGGTTTAGATCATTTCATCAATGTGATAAAAGCTCCACAAATTGTGACTAATGTAGCCCCTCTGAGCACACTTATAATGGGTTATATCCTGATAAACCCACCGGGAATAGGAAATATTCTAAGTAGAAAACCTCTAACACACCCAACCTTCAGGCATTACTTGGTTGGAGCACAGCGCCCCATCTCGGGGAGGTGGCTCAGCCTCATGATCAAGGGCTGACTTGGGAGAGAGACTCACGCAGGATATTGCACCACACATTGCTAGCCCCAGAAAAGACTCAAGTTCACAGTTCAAAGTATGGGCTTTACCAAAGCATGTTACTGATTTTATACCACTGTGAAATATAAAGTCCTAACTGAACTATATTAACTGGGGGACTCTGTGGTGTGTGTGTGTGAGTGTGTGTGCGTGTGTTTACATATATATTAAGAGCTACGACTTGCAATCTGCCTTAAGATAGACTGAGGGAATGTAGATTTGGAATATGCTTTGTTCCTTTTGTCTTCAGGCAGTATTTTTTTTTTTTTTTGAGACAGGGTCTCGCTTTGTAGTTCAGGCTGGCCCTCAGCTCACTATATAGTCCAGGCAAACCTCGAACTCAGCAATCCTCCTGCCTCTGCCTCCCAAATGCTGGGATTACAGGCATGAGCCACCCCGCCCGGCACTGTGGTATGTGGTGTTGATTGCTGGTGGGTGTGAGTCACCACACCCAGCATTGTATGTGGTTACTGGGGATCAAACTCAGGACCTTGAGCTTGCGAGGCAGGCGCCAGAACCACTGAGCTAAATCTCTGGCCCCAAGACAGTCATTTTTAGTAAAAGCTAGGCTCATCCTTTAAAATTTTAGTCACTGTTCCCCCACTGTTCCTTCCTTTGCTGCGATTTAGCCAGACTCTGAAAATCAAGTTTTTGCTGGGGATTTAGCTCAAGTGATACCACGTCTACCTTAAAAAATCAAGTTGTTTTTTTTTAATAGCAAACTAAGACAATGAAAATAAGACAGTGTGGTTTTAGAATCATATGAACAGATCTGCACTGTTAACACCCTAGATTTACTTGCTGCTAACTGCACAATTTTAAGTAAATTTCTTAATCTTTCCCGGCACTGATTTTCTCATTTTGAACCTAGAAATACAGAGTGTGAAAGGCTGTCAGGAACACTGAACTGAACACAGCCGCCCCACGGCATCAGCCATCAAGGGGGAGGCACCTTTGACCTGGCCACCACCCCGGGGATGCTGCCAGTGGAGATCTGCCGTGAGTGCGGGACTTTCCAAGGCCAGCTCCAGCTACCCTCAGTTTACAGAGGAACTGGAGCCTGGGAGGAGAGCTGCCACCAGTGTCACCAACAACGCTTGGTTAGGTGGCCACACGACAAGCCGTGAGGATGAAAGGACCTGTGTTTACCCTGCCCGGCTAACACCATTTTATTTCACCAGAGCCTTAAGCCCCCCAAAGGAGAGGCCACAAATTACTCAGCAGTGTCACTCACAGGGGAGGGTGATCAGCCTCTATCTGCAAAATCATGCTGACTAGGTGGATGCAATTTTCTTTCCTAAAGTTACGTTTAAGGTAATTCTGCCTCCTAGGCCATCTTAGGACTAATTTATATGGCAAACCCTAGCCTGGGCCAAGGCTTCACAAGAAAACCGGGAGGTGACCGGCTCTCACTTCTCTGTTCAGCTTTCGCTGTGCGCTCCCCTTGGCCTCTCTCCCTGTAGTGACTCCTGACACAGGGAGAGGAAGAAGAAAGGAGGGAGGAGAGGAGGGGGAGGGAGGGAAAGGCTACCCGGCAGGCTCGGCTCCTACCCACAGCCATCTGACGACATGGCGCTGGCACGTCCGGGCCACATCAACTCAGGGAGGCCTTTCCAGGTCCCTGACACCTTGCTGCCTCTGCCTGGGGACACAAACAGCTGCCCGTGGATTTCTCACCACCCGGGTAGCCCCACTGACTCACAGCCATCTTAATAAAGTTCAGCATACGAACACGGCCAGGCCTCAGCTCCCAGTTTAAACGTGACAGAAGCTCCCAGGCTCTGAAACAAGTGACATGGCCTTTTAAGGCACTCAGAGGGCTGTGCAGCCTGGCCCTCCCCGCGCCCCTCGGCCCTCTCTGCAGGCATGTGACTGGCTGGCACAGGCCCAGCTCACCCCTACTTTATTAGGGTGAGTGCTTGTTTCTTGGCTGCCTCTGCTGCCCACCTCTGACCCGCCTCAGTGCGAAGGCAGAAGCCAAGTCTGTGCTCAGTGTCCTGGGGGCAGGGGTATACATGGTGCATTCACACTGACATCTGGTTTGAGATGGACAAAGACGGACAGAAGGGAAGACAGTGTCTCTTCCCTCAGGGACAAGTTCAGCATGAAGCCTGGATCTCCGTGCAGCAGCCCATCCTGCCTGGTAAGAGGCCAGCTTAGTTGCGAGCACCTGTGTGAAGGGAGCCCCGAGAGGGACTAGGAAGTGAACCTAAGCAGTCCGGCCACACCCACAGGACACCAGAGTCTGCAGAGCCCAGTGGGAGGCCAGAGTGGGTAGGGGTGACTCAAAAATTTGGGCAACACGAAGGGCATCTTAAGGCTGGGGGCAGCTCTAGTCCAGCTTAGTCCCCTCCCTTCCAAACTGAGAACCCTCGACTTCCTGACCGCTTATGTCTTCCATCCTTCCCTGGGCCCCACTTTCAGACTGTGTGACCCTTGGTGGACCGCACTGACCTCTCTGGAGCTCTGTGCCCTTACCTGCTGAACAGGAGGGAAGACCCCAGATTGCAGATCAGTGACCCTGCAGAAACAGAAGGCCGGCGGGTGGAGGGTGCGGCCACCCCCTGCACGGGGCGCCTGTCACAACCCCAGACAAAGAGGCCCCCGGGGCATCCCCACAGGTGAGACCCATCCCCTTCCTGACCCCACTGGAAAGTGTGGCTCTGTATGTCTCCTAAACTGCAGCCTATAGAGACAGCCTCGCTTTGGGGGTGAGAAGCGCATTTTGAATGAACTGACATTTTTTGCTATAAACTTTAAGCTGTTTTATTACACAGATGAGGCTCAATTAATATTTTTTAATGTATAATTCCCATTTTATTATATCTTTCCCAGAAACTATTTTAAATGAGGTTTAAAATAATGGAATCATTTATTACCAGAATAAATCAAGCAAGGACAAAAGTAGACCAGACGGTCCTACATCACCATAAAATTTCTTATCTCCAGGTAGAAAGAACCAACATTGGCCTCTGCTACACCCAGACAGGAGCAGAACCCAGATGTCACCTGTCAGGCCCTCCCGCACTCCCCATCCTCAGGGTAGCTCAGACTACCGGGCCCCAGGTCCCCCAAACCTCAGGGTGACTTAGGGGCTTCCAGGCTCTGGGGACAGTGATGCCCTCCCTGCTCCTGCTGCCCCAGAAGCTCCCTCTGTCACAGCAGGTCAGACCTCTGACCTGGGCCGGTTGGCCCCGCCCTGGCCCTGAGCCCCTGCTGGGAAAGTCCTCCGTGGACATCCAGCGATGCTCCGTCCTCAAGCAGTGGAGGGGCTGCCAGTTCTGAGGGGCTCCAGGGATTCCAGGCAGAGCCCTGAGAGAGCCTGCAAAGGCCACAGTAAATACTGCCAGAGAGGCTGACAACTGGAGCTGGGAGCGGTGGCTAGGAGCTGTGAAGAACTGTGACACAGAGGCCAGGGTTGCCACACAGAGCTACGCTCTGCTGAATCACAGTTTCCCCAAACCGAGCCCAAGAGCCCTGTGCTGATTGGTGAACATTTCCATGAATGAACAGATAATGCTGGAAGTACCAGGGCCACAGTCTGCACCCCCAGCCAAGCCGACCACTTGTTCTCTTCAGTACTCTTCCTCCCCTAAGGCTTAGGCTAGACAAGCCTCTGTCTTTCTGGTCAACACCAGGGCTGTACAGTTCGGGTGCTCACCAGCAAGTGTTTCTAACTTCCTTCTTAACTCAACCTCTTCTTCAAAACCAAATGGCCAGCAACAAGCCTACCTATGTAGGGCCAACCCCTCTGCAGGGCAGGACCCCACATGCGTCCTGGAGGCCATCCTGATACTCAAATTAAGCCTCCTCCTCCAGGGTGCGAGTAGGGGTTCATCACATGTGACAGCCAGGAGGGTCATGGGACACCTCTTTCTTCCTACACAAGGGTGACACGTCCCCAAAGCCCTGGATATGGGCCATTTAAAGATGTTCATTTTCAAACCACACCCTACACGAGGCACGCACATGGTAGGAGATGCCATCTTCCCGGAAAGTTTAAGACTTGTCTCCTGTGTGATGCCACCCCAAGTGCCTGCCACCTGCAGGTGACATGCTCAAAAGCATTTTCCACAAGTGCTCCACTGGGTGAGGCAGCCCTGACCATCTCTCAGGGGACTACAATGGAGCAATCAGAAGATAAAGTCGCCAGCACGCTCCCCAAGATGCCAGCCCAGCACTACACCTGTGGCCCTCCACACGGACCTCCTGCTGCAGGTCCCACCCCCACTTCAGTGGGATTCAACATCCCCAGCTCACAGGGACAAAGCATTCTTCAGGCTCTGTCGGTGAGCAGGGATCAGGTCACACTGCTGTACAGACTGAATGAATGACTTACCCTTGACCAGATCCTGGATTGATATAAATGACAGACAACACAAGAAGGTTTAGGAACACTGGGTCCTGCACAAGGCTATTAGCAGAACAAACCCAAGGCCAGGCTGTGAATGAGAGAACTACTGCAAATGCAAAGCCCCATCGCGGCCAGACTCCAGTAGAAGGAGCTTAAAGGGCCAACAGGTGGCAGGGCCGCTCTGCGACAGTCTGTGTGAACTGCTGTACCTCAGTGAGCCAGGGGCCCCTCCGCCCATGCTGCCCAGGGGAGAACCCAGCCGCCACGGCCTTCACCAAGCCCATATGCTCTGCCCTCAATCAAGATCATCCACTGAGGTACCCACAAAACACACTTTTCCTGAATGTTAGGCTGAAACACAGTAAGAGAGAGTGTCTGCAGATTGAGAGATGGCATTCGCTGCACCTGGCGTCAGGAGCGAAAGGAGCCAGGTTCTGTTCTAGCTCTCCACTATCTATTTGAACCCCAAAGCCACCCATGAGAAGACAGTGGCCTCGCCCCATTTGTGTGTCATCTAGATACTTTGTCAAGTGGACTGAGGCTCTGTTTTAAATCTACTGAGTACAGGAAGGGAAACACTGTCCCGTTTCTGTGGAGAACCACAGGGCGGGCATGGTGGGAAGGAGACTGGCCCATATCAGGCAACCCCATTTTACAGCGACTGGGCTTGGTGGCCACGCGGACTGCTTGCTGTTGTCCTGTACAACCTCACGGCCTTCCTACCATAACCACACCCACTTGGCACTGACCCTGACCAGAAGAGCCCTGCCTGGGATGCATTCTCTTCCTTGGCTTCCTTCGCAGATGGACCTTGTCTGAGATTAGGCCCAGCTAATGTCACTGATGTCCCCACAACTGTCCCCAACCACGCTGACTTTGCCTTGGGAACACACAGTAGAGAAAGGAGTCGTGTGGGCATCTACATTGGATATGCCAAGGCCAATGTAGACAGGATGATGGCCACCCACGTTCCTCTGGACAGTTCCTTTCAATTCTTTTTTTTTTTTTTTTTTTTTTTGAGACAGGATCTCGCTTTGTAGTTCAGGCTGGCCCTGAGCTCACTACGTAGCCCAGGCAAGCCTCGAACTCAGAAATCCTCCTGTCTCTGCCTCCCGAGTGCTGGGATTAGAGGCTATGTGGTAGATGGTATTGATTGCCGTTGGGCGTGAGTCACCACGCCTGGCATTGTATGTGGTTATCGGGGATTGAACTCAGGACCTTGCGCTAGCAAGGCAGGTGCCAGAAACACTGAGCTAAATCTCCGGCCCCTCCTTTCAATTCTTATAAGGAACTGTGTGCTGCTGAGGGACATAGCTCCTCCCTAGGGCAACCCAGAATGATCCAAGTGGCAGAGGCCCAAGGATCCGGCTGCCAACAGCCAGATGTTGTGCAAACAGGGAAGTATGTGTGGGGATATCATTTATAGTGAATCCTCACAGAGAGGCTGAAGGGGTACAGTTAAGAACACAGAATCTTTGTTTCTGGCCGTTCCCTCAGGATTTAGAGGTATGTGGTCTACAGGAGGCACTTACCAAACACGGGAGGAGCAAGGGAGTGGATGGGTGGGAGGATGGACGGATGGATAATGAAATTAAATGAGCGTGAAAACCTTCAGGATGGGGGGGGTCAGTTGCCCCCTGCTGTTCAAGGACCAGGGACACTAAAGTACTCACAGGGAATAATGAGAAGAGAAGGGGATACAATGGGGCAGAGTCCCTATTGTGGTGCAATGCCCAGGCCATGGCCTGCAGGTATGGGCAAGGCAGGTTCCACCCGGTTTATGCCCACAGGATCCATATGGTGAACAGACAGCTCTGCACTGGGGCTGGGCGCCACAGACCTTGGATTTAGACCAGTGTTCTTATGCTCCAGTGAGCTTCAACACATAATCGCAGCATACACAGAACAGACTAGTAAGTAAAATATGGGGAGGTTTCGGTGACCCCATCTTAGCTTTTCAAAAATAACACTAGGGGGCTGGAGATTTGCTCAGTGGTTCCAGCGCCTGCCTCACAAGTGCAAGGTCCCTGGTTCAATCCCCCAGTAACCACATACAACAATACTGGGCGTGGTACGCCCACCGGCAATTAGTACCTCATACCACAGATGCCAGGCTTGGTGGCTCAAGCCTGTAATCCCAGCACTCGGGAGGCAGAGGCAGGAGGATTGCTGAGTTCAAGGTTTGCCTGGGCTACATAGTGAGCTCAGGGCCAGCCTGAACTACAAAGCAAGACCCTGTCTCAAAAAAAAACAAACAAAAAAACCCACTAGGGTACAAAAGCAACACACAAACAGCCCATGCTGACTTCTGGCAGGTCTTGGGCAAGGACCAGACAGTAAGTCTCTGGAGAGCAAGAGTTATTCAAGGGCCCAGACAAAGAGTCTGGCTCCTTCCACCCCAAACAAAGCATAAATTTGACTATGGACACAGAGGGGCAGACCTGGAGAAGTCCACTAGGGCCAGAGTCCTGCTGAGAAAGTAGTATCCTGCAGCAGTATTTCTTGCTTACTCCAGGTATCTATGTACTGGGGCAGAGGAGAGGGTGGCAGGACAGCTGAACTCTGTGGCAGAAGGAGGGCATGAAGGCACAATTCCTGCTCAAGGGCACATCCATGGCCCCTCAATACCCAAGGCACTGCACAGATGGCACTGTCCCATTGCAGCACAGCTGGTCTCAGAAAAGAAAAGGCAGACCATGACTGCTCTGTCCCTGAAGCTAATTATATCCCTATAATTCCCTGCAAAACCACCCACATCCAGCTGGAAGGGAGAAAGGAGAGGCAAGGGAAGCTTCTTCCAATAGAGACACCACCTCCGTGCAGTGCGGCAAGTGCTAATGACAGCGTGACAAGCCACCCCAGCGCAGGGGAGGGGGTTCTACACATACGTAGCCCTGCCTCGTCACTGCAAAGGTCAGTGTTCTCCATTTCCCAACAGCACGACAGCAAGAAGGTGAAAGGAGCACCCAGAGAGGGGCCGCCACGGTGCAGGCCTTTCCAATGCTGGGAGCCCAGGACAGAGCAGGCCTCCGGTGTTGGACGGAGGTTATGCAGCTAAGCTGCACAACACGCAGCTGGAGAGCAGTTTACTGCTGCTGGGATGTTCCAGACACCTTTCCTAGTACAGGTGATCTCAAGGAAGGCCAACTGCAAAATACACACGCATAAAACCATGTTCAATCTTCAAACACAAAGACAAAAAAAAAAAATCTGCAGTGAGCAATCAACAGAGAAGGCCCCTGGAGACACAGAACACTAGAAACTGTACCTCGCACACACAAGGATGCTCTCTTTCCTGCCACCACCCACTTGTGCGCTTGGATTTCACAGTGCGCTGCTCTGGGAGAGGCCTCTGCACGAATGCCAGGACCCACTTCCCCACGGAGCTCTTCCAATGCCAGGAAGTAAAGTAGGCCGGCGGCCGTGCTCTGCACGCACCCTACGCATTCTGCTCTTTCTCAGAGAGCCACTCTGCTCACACGCTCCAGCGGCGGCAGCGGAGTGAAGGTGTTCGCTGTGCTCTTCCTGCAGAGCCAGGGCATCCATCCGCCAGACGACTGATCAGCACAATGGTGCAGGAGTCCTGTGTCTAGGGGTCTTCACCGCAGGCTCTCAGGGGCCAGTGCTGATGTTCAGGGCCCTGCAGGCGGCCTCCTCCCTGGGTCTCCTCCCAGCCCGCCCTTCTCTGGTGCATCCCCTTCTCAATCACTCCACACTCAAAGTGCAGCTCTGCCAAGATGCTGACCAAGAATGAACAGCAGAGGACAGAGTTTTCAGGTACGGGGCTCACTAGGGATTTTCATTTTAATAAAGCTTTCACAAACATCAGAGGCTCTAACTTCCTTAACCACTCAAGAGGTGGGACGAGAGTGGCTTCTGGGTTATGAGAAGGTGGGCACAGGGTTGCAATTGAGGATTTAGGTTCCGACAGATGCCTACAGCAGTAACACCCAGTGTTTCTAAAGCTACTCTGTGGAAGCTGCCCCTGTGCACCCTCCCCTGGTCCACACGCACCTCTCTCAAAATGAAGGAAATAGTGCTTCGCACGTCTCTGGCAGATCAGCCATCACCCTCTGACCAGAGACAGCACACTAGCTCCTCTCAGGCCAGCCACTGAGTCAGCAGCTGCCTGTGCCCATTCCTCAGAGTCCTGTTCCTGAAAGGCACCGCAAGGCTGCATAATGTCTGCTCTGGGTGACAGGACCAGGAAGTGGGACCAAAATCGGTTTGGCTCAATGCTCAGGGTAAACAGGAGAGTACTGTCCTCCCCAAATATCCAAGTGAACCTGAAAGACCAGCCCTAGAATTACTCAGAGATCGAGAAACATACTTTGTTTGTGGAAGAATAAACAGGTACAAAGTCTCAAGGTGTGACAGGACTTTGTGCAGAATGTCCCTAAGGCTGAAGCTGTGCAGAAGACATAAGCAGAGGGGCACGTGTGCTGCATGGCAGATGACAATGTGAGTCAAGGACATGATCCACCAGAGGGAGGAGACAATGCCTGGGGCATCCAAGATACAGAATGGACTCTACATGAAACACTTAAGAAGTTAAAAAAAAGTTCATAGTGTACTGGGGATTTAGCTCAGTGGTTACAGTTGTCTGCCTTGCAAACACAAGGTCCTGAGTTTGATTGCCAATAACATACCACGGTGCCAAGAGTGCTGGTTCATGCCTGTAATCCCAGCCATCAGGAGGCAGAGGCAGGAGGATTGCTGAGTTCAGGGCTTGCCTGGACTACATAGTGAGCTCAGGGCCAGCCTGAACTACAAAGCAAGAACCCATCTTAAAAAAAAAAAAAATGAACACATAGAATACATTCACAAAGTTACAAATCTGGATCACAGTCCCTGGCAGCTCTGCCAGACACAGGTAGCTGTGGCTAAGTCCTTGCCTTATACCCTTTGCCCTTCTGATTTCATAGGCACTGTTTACCAGTTTAGTTTGAATCATCCTATTGATAAACTTTTAAATCTAGATTTGTGTAACATGACTTTTGGAAATAATCCACATACCTAAATACACAGTCTTTATAACCAGACACTTCTTAGCACATGGATTCTGTTCGCAGGCACGGCATTGGGATGGAAGCCACACCTCGCCCACGTGTGAGAGAAGTCCTGGTATTCTAACCAGCCCTTCAGGCAAGGGATTCATTTATTTTAAAAAACCAGAGTAGATCAGGGAATTTATCTCCTTCCCTTCCTACAGCCGGCCAAACCGCTACAGCTTCAAACTTTACCCACAGGAAAGAACAGGACAACCCTGGCCTGCTCTGTATCCTGGACCCCATAGTTCCCAGCAGCTCCCAGCCTTTCTGTGAAGCTTAAATCTCTTAGAGGCTTCCAGACACTTTCTCTCTGGGATTCCTGCCCCTGACCAAAATCTCCAAGATAAAGAACAGACGTGCAAAAAAACACCAAATTCAGGGGGACTACAGACTTTGGCTGATGCATTTTTAATAACACTGAAGAAAATAAAAAGGATCCCCAAAATGTTAATATGGCAATCAAATACTTGTTTGTGCTTTCCACTGGTTGTCAATAGTCCTCCTTATAACTGAGGGCATTGTTTGTCTAGCCAGGAAGGAAAAACAGTTGTTAGCAGATGTTGGCAACACGTGAGCGAGGGCTGTGGGGGAAAGGCTGGACGCACACCAGTGAGCAGTGGGCAAATGCCAAAGACACCATCAGGTCCCCCACACACTTATCTCCCACTTCGCTGTGAGTTCATCCCACACTCCAGAACACAAGCTGAAATTTCCACACAGATGCTTCCGCATAAAGAGGAAGATAAATAACTTCGTCCTCCTGATCCACAATGCAAATAAGTGGACAGTCACACTGGATGTGAATTTTCAAACACCAGAGCTCTTGCGAGCTTCCTCTCCTCATGGGCTGTTGTTTAACAGATGGAAGAACCGCACAGTGAAATAGCAACATATTTAAGATGATGTTAGCAGATCAGTGGTTCTGACCCAAACTGGCCCAGGGTCAGTGGTTGTTGACCACATCCTCAGACCACTTTTCCTTACATCCTCCACACTCCCTGGACCAGCATGGCTAAAGCATCAGTCCCTGGCACCAGTGGCTGCATGTGGACAACCACTTGGCAGCTGTGAGACCCCAGCATTCACCTTGGTGCCCGAAGTAGAGCTGCTACAATGGAGTGAATGAGGACCTGTGGGGACAGACTCAGGAGAGGTGGCTACTCTGAGGATTCCCATGGAAACCAGACCCATCCACACCAGCTGCCTCATCTGCACGTGGCAAGCTGCAGTGTGGCCTCTGAACTCCTGTCAGAGTTCCAACCCTCAGCACAGCTCCCCCTGGGGTGTCACTGTCACAATTTAATAGTGTGCTCAGAACTTTGTTCAGAATTCTCATTCCAGCCCCAAGAGCGCTGGGTACAAACACAGGTGGGCTGGGTGGACACAGGAAGCCCAAAGGGTGGGACACCAGGGCTCAAGTCTGGTCAACACTGATGAGATGAGAAACACCAAGCAAAGGACTCACTTTTCTCTAGAGAAGAAGAGGTTGACTAAGAATGTATATGACTCGGCTTTCCATAGTTTAAAGGAGAGGGCTAATGTAGCTCTTGATTTGGAGTCCACGGCTGGCTCCAAGGCAGGAACATCATGGCGGAGCACCATGGACAAGCAAAGATGCTAACTTCAAGGTGGCCAGAAAGCAGAGGGCAAAGGGGGGAACTGTGGAGGGAGATGAACCCTCCAGAGCTACACCCCAGTGACCCACTTCTTCCAACCAGGTCCCACCAGTCAGTACAGTGAGCTAGGAACTGACTCATGCACTGATAAGGATGACACCTCTATGATCCATTCACCTTCCAAGATCCCCATCACACAACATCTAAGATTTGGGGAGAATGTTCTAGATCCAAATCATCACAGACCTCTTCCAGCTCCTTAAACAAATACAATTATTTTCTGCAGCCAAGTAGCAGACCCTGAATTCACTGTTGCTGCTCCTGCTGTAAGAAGGAAAGATGCCCTTTTGCTCAAAAATTATAAAGGAGGATGATGGGATGGCCTCTGTACAGTGCTTATTAGCACAGCATCAGCACAGACATGCTCAGTGAACTGTGCGGCATCACGGCTGACAAGCAAGCAAGGTGCTCCTCCAGCGGGAGCAGTGAAAGGCTAGGCAGCTTCCAGAGTGCAGAGATCTGAATGCACAGACACAAGGTGCTAGGTCTCAAGTCCATTAAAGTAAAGAGAATGGGAATGGTGGGCTCTCGGGATGACTCCATCCCTGTTCCATGTCATGCGCTTCTGGATTTGCAGAATGAGACACACAACTAGCAACCAGGGTGATATGCCGAGTCCTCCAGTATCACGCACATGAACACCTCACAGAGGCAGGAGCTGCAGGGCCCCCACGGAGCCAGCTCAGCCCAGGAAGGGGCTGCTCAGCCACAGAGCTTGGCCAAGGACCAGGCAAGCAAGTACTGCCTGGGACATGCAGAGCCTCCAAGACTGCTTTGTATGAAGAATCCTGCGTTTTGCAGCTAGGCAAGCCTGACTCCCAAACAGGCATACTGACGAGGCACGGACCACTCCCAGAAAATACAGTTCTGACCTCAAAAAGAAATTGTGGAAGTAAAACAAAATACTGCACATAAAGCAGATGCATATAGCATCCGGTTCACATGAGACTTGGAGTAAGCTCTGGCTTTGTCATCGTCAGTGCTGCCTGCCAAAGCACTGGCATTTTGAGCATGTGCCACACAGGCAGACATGGCCACTAGATGAAGGCCGTTTCTTACAGACTACTGAGGCTAATGAAGGCTGCACCTCTTGCTTCACTCTGAGTCTGCAAGACGGGGCACAATAGTTATAGACACCAGCAGGAAAACATACACCCTTGTGCCCACATCTCCTTCTGGCTACTCTGCCAAGTCCACGTACAGGGGGCGCCACAGGAGAGAACATCATGGATTAACAAACACCAAGCCTTCACTTCAAAATCAAAGGCGGCACAAATTATCTGGAGATGTTCAGGGGCCACCAGCCTCTGCCATCCTAGGAGAGGTGGTACTGGACTGGCCTGCGACACACATGCCCTTTGTGGATTACAGTGAAAGGTCAGCAGGCAGCTTCTTCAGAACAGGCCTTGTTATCAAACGGACACTTGATTGCAAAGGAGACACAACAGCCTTCCGCCACAGCCTCCCTCTCTTCTCTGCTTCAGCACTCCCCTGCCTCTCAGCCTTGTGGCCAGTTTCCTATCTCAACTACACAACCCTGAGCATGCCCTGGGACGGGGAAGAAAGGTATGGGTGCTGCCTGGAGCCAAGAAGCTGAGCTTATCCTGTGGTAGTGACCCCATAATAAGTTGCCACCTCTCAGCGTGTAAACCACTCACAGATCCACAGGGTCTGGCAAAGACAAATGGCCCGTGAACACTCTTGTCCTGACCGGTGACAGGCCTCGGAACAAAGGCTTCTCACCAGCTCTCAGCATAGCCAACACCCCCCAAAAGCCATCTACCTTCTTAGCAGCCCTGTGAACAGTGCTGGCACTACTCTCCTCGCATGAGTCAACCAAAAAGGGCAGCTGCCACCAAGGTGACACACACACACAAAGTAGGGGAGACTTGTGACTGTAACTGTAGCCACCCCAAGGGAGCTTTCCCTGCTCACACAGCTATCCCAGGAACCAGAGGCCCTGAAAGAACTCATCACCACACACTGCACTCCGGGGAACTCTGACACTAACTGTCTTAAGCCAGCCCTGGCAGGCTCAGGGAGGGGAAGGCCTCACTCCACAGCACCCACCTGCCACTCTGCCTGCCACCTCCAGAACACCTGTCCTGCCAGGCTGCACAGCAGCAACTAAAGGAGATTCCACCAGCTGGAAATGGGGCTTCCATCCCACCTCCCTTGTAGTGCCTCAGCCTCCTGTGAAGGCAAAGCCCTGTGTATGTAGCTCCATGGGACCAGTATGCATACTCCGGGCCGACCTTCTGTCCAGAGTCACTCTGTGGCCCCTGCCACGCTGTGCGTGAGTTCAACAGGCCACACTAACCTCCCACCTTCCACCCCTGGGTTCCCACTTCACACCCAGCTGCCAGCCCCCTGCGTTCCTTGCTCTTCTGCTTGATCGTGAGGGCCTGCTGAGTCCTCCCATGTGCACATGGCACCAGAGGCCAGGTCTGCCACAGGACTAAGTGCTGTCCTATGGACTCTGCCCAGCCCTACCATCCCCCTGAGATGTGATTATTATCTCCACATCACACATGAGGCAAACTGAAGCCCACATCTCCTGCCTTCCCACTGCCAGATCGTGAAGCCAGAAATGTGGCTCCAGCACATCTGCTCTTCATCTCTCCCCTTCAAAGGGGGCCGGTAAAGCACAGAGCATGCATTATCCACTGCATGGGGCGGAGAGGCCGACAGAGCAGGGGCCACCTGCCTCAGAGGCAGAGCCCGCCACATGCTCGTGGTGGGCAGGAGACAGCACAAACAGGGCTGCTTGACACTTCAAAGCAACGAAGCCAAATGGCCTTCATCATCTACAGGATGGAGGACAGAGCCCCATGTAGAAGACACAGCAGGGCTGTCATGCCAGTTCCCTTGACTGAGTTATACAGAATGATTAACCTCCTTCTAATTCCCAATTCAAATGCCAGATTAGTGTACCTGGTAGGCTGGAGAAGCTACGCTCCCCTGTACTGATCACCGGGACAGAGCTGTCCTGCCTGGACCTGTGCCACCGTACCTCTATGGTGTCCCTCTGGACAGGTTCACAGGGCTGGGTCTGCACCACACTGTCCCCGCGTGGACAAGGCTCATCCAGCCTGCCCTATACTGCAGTCTTTTAGGAGCCAACCCCATTGTCTGACTCTCCGATAGTTACCTACCCCTTTTGGGCTATAATCCACCCAGCCCCCTTGATGCTCCCCATTCTCCAAGTTGACATTAAGAACATCCTGCATCTCTCTTGCTGGCCTGTATCCTCTTTATCAAGCAGCTGTGGCTTCAGGGCTCCCAAGAAAACCCCTTTGGCAAATGCGCACCTCGCAGAAGGAGACTAAGCAGTTGCACCCAAGACCCAAGTGCACCAACTTCCACTGCTGGGACCTTTAGTCTGAGCTCAACCAATTGCAATGCACATGGTTTTGTCTGCCAAGTGCTGAGGAAAGGGAGAGAGCTTAAGCAGGGCCAAGATAAGAGCAGCTGCAATAACAGGAAAACAAAGGCCAGACCAACCTGGCAGCTGGAGGGAAGAGTGGGAAGGAGCACTGGGCCCCACAACCACCGCGGACAGACATGCTAGGCAGTAGAAACCTGCTGGGGAGTTCTCATGGAGTGGAAAACACTTCCCCTCATACAGTGCAACTTATAAACCTCTGTCAGTCTCCTATCATTCACACCCCGAGTCTCTGAAATCCCTACCATTTTACTTACACTGTAGATACAGAAAGTGAAGGCCCAGCATGAGCAAGGAATTTGCTATGATCAGTTTACACCTTCTGCCCCCAGACCTGCCCCCCAAGAGGCCAGGGGACACCCAGCCACAGCCAAACCGTAACAGCAGTGCAGGCCAGCACAGCCCCCCTAGGTGTCCTGGGGAAGGCGCACATGCTCCAGCCTGGATCCTGCAGTTACTTCAGTTCAGGGACACTGTGAGCTGGTGCTCCTCATGCAGCCTCAGATCCTCAGCCAGGCTGCTCACGCCACATGCTGTGGAGCACTCAGGGCCAGACCCTCTGTCGGCCTGGCCTTCTCACTGAGCAGGGGCCCTCGCTGGAAGCCAGTCTGCAGCAGGACACCTGGCCCAGTAGGACAGGAGCAGCACCCATGACTACACCGTCTGGGTCCTCGGGCGACCAGGCTGGACCCCTCACACCCAGGCCCTGAGCTGCCTCCCGAGATCTCTGTCTTCCAGGATGAAGCCAGCGCAGACTTCCTACCTCTTCCTCTCACTCTACACACCACGAGGGCCATCTGCTGAGTGCTGGGCCCATACTGTGTGGGGCTAGTGTGTCCCTCCCACCTCCGCATCCAACCTCCACAGAGATCGCAAAACCTGCTCATGAAACTTTCCACGTTCTTCTCATTTTCAAAAACTGAAGCCTTTAGGCCAGGGGTGAGCTCAAGGGTGAGTGCCTACTTGGCACATGTGTTCCTTGCTCAGCAGCACAAAAAATAAAAAGTTATTTCTCCCCCTGGATTCTGGAGCACATTACATCATTCTCACAAAAAGTTTAATGACTAACGGCAAACTATCCTTAAGTACTCTGCCCCTGGATAGTGTCATTTCCCTGTCCATCCTGGTTACCTATGAAGTCACTTCCCTCTGCAGCTCTCCAGGCAACAGGAACCAAGCGATGCCAGGCATCCCCAGTGTTCCTTGAAGGAATCACTCTGTGACTCTTGAAGGTCCTAGTACTTTCTCCACTTTGAACTATCATATTTTAAACAGTGCCTTGGACCAAAAATGAAATTCTAATGGAGAAAGTTCAGAAAGGTCCACTAGCAGCCCCTCGCACACTCCTACAGGAGAAGTCTTATGAACTCTACAGCTATCCGCAGAGCTGAACAGGGACAACAGGTCTCACTAGTGGCAGGTAGGCCAGACCCTGGCTCTTGTGTCTAGACTATAACGTAATGGAATGGAGCTGGCTTCTTCATCCACACTGTGTTCTTTTAGGGTACCAGCCAGCAGGTCTGCACCAGACCAAGACCTAGTACTTTTTATCTCTGGACCAGGACAATCCTGGCAAACCAAGATGGCAAATGCTGGCCACCCCAGGGGGAGAGGAAACAATGTGTGTCAGGGCAGAGGACCCTTTAACCATCAGATATGACAATTGATAGGAGGTCAGCTCTTGTCACCATTGGCTGTTTGGTAGGGAGCACCTACCAATGGCTCTGTGCTTTTTCACCATTTCCTGAGACTCAAAATGCCAGAGCTTGAGAGACCAAAGATGGATCATGAAGCCAGTGGGCCTTCAAGGACACTGAACTCTGAGTGCCCAGCCTGGTCTCCACCCAGCTCTCTGCTGGGTTCATTGGTTTGCACCTCTATTTCCCACTTTCCAAACAAAACCTGCTCCAAGAAAGGTACCCTGTGCTCAGGTCTTGTGAACAAAAGTAGCGCTGGCTGGCAGGGTGGGCCGAGAAGAGACAGGACCAGTGTGGTGAGAAGCCAGGACCAAGACAGGCTTCCCACATTCCCCTGTGACTTAGGTGGCAGAACTCAGAGGGCTCAAGCACAACTGAGAAGTTTCTGACATAAAGCAACCTGGTCTGCTGTCTAGACAACACTTCTGACTGCTTTGGGGTACACTTTTTCTGGAGGGGCCGGGGAAAAGGAGAAGGCCTTGGTCATATATGTCAGCTATTTGGTGCAATGTAAGATTACCAATGAATATCACATTAAAGAAAACAAGACACTAGGCCAGCAGAATGATCCCAGCGGACCTCTGACTTTGGTTTACAGGTCTTGCCTGCAGAATAGAAGGCAGGGGCATGGGTGGCTTCTGAGAGTTATTTGGAAACTTGCCAGGTGGGCACAATGCTGTGGAATGAGATGGACCATGCAGGGACCTGGACAGATCCCCCAACAGCTCAAACCCTGCCTAGCACAGTGAGTGAGCATCCTTGGCAAATGATGAATCCTATCTGCTGAGCCCTAACCCATGCCGGGCACCCACCAGGCTCCTGCGTATGTGGCCTCAGCTTTGCACATTCTCGGGGGTGGTTTCATCCCCATATCTGACAAAGCAACAGAAGTATGGAAGTGGCTCAACCAAGGCCACTCCGGGCTGGGAACCCAGAACCGAGACTCTACCCAGATACTTTTCTAGCCTCGTCTCAGTCGCCCATCTAAGAAGTGGGCATTGCTATGACTACAGGGATAGTGCTCCAAAGTCCGTAACAGCCTGGAGACCAGATGCTTGATTAAGAATGAGCTGCTGTCTTCACCTCTCTACTACCTTTTGGTGCTCACCAGTGCTTTTAAAAGCTGTCTCAGAAATCCTGGCCCAGGGCTGCAGGTCCTGAGGGAAAGGACCACCTTTAAGTGAATATATCTTCAGTTAACAAACTCAGCTTGGCTTTTTGTGGTCAGCTCGGCATGCAAATGGCAGAGATTCTTTGCTATTGTATCACACTCGTGCCCAGCCAGGGGACTGAGTTGCCAAGGGCCTCTGACATCTTCCCAACTCACTCTGTCCTTGTCGGCTGAATCACAGCGTCTGCCGGCCATGAAGCCTTGACTTTGAATTGAGGGACAGATGCCTGGTAATTATAAGGTTTCCATTCTACAGCAGGGAATTGGCAAGTAATTGCTTTTTTTTTTTTAAGGGAGAATTTTAAGCAGCATTTTAAAGTGCCAGGCTCACAGCTTTCAGTGACACAAAAAATGAAATCAGTCCTTAGATATATACTTCCACTTCCTTGGCACAAAAGGATCCAAGAAAGGGAATCACAACTGAGATTCAACAAAAGGGGCAACAGGAGAAGGTCAACATGATGGCCGTGACCCACGCCGACTCAATGGCACCCTTCTTTGTAATCATTAGACTATCTGATAGAAATAAATGGAGCCCCTTCACCAATGGGGTACTATCTGATAACTGGCAAGGTGAAACACAAATATATTTGCTCACTGGCATTTTGTTTTGGGTCTATAAATCATTCAGGTCTTTCCTTGGATTTTTGCTTTGAAATGTCTGCCTGCTATTTTTCTTCTTAATTTGGTAAGAAGTCTTTATGTATTTAGACATTATCCTTGGAAATAGGTTACAAAGGTAGCCCCAATTTCAAACATGCCATTTTGCCCAGCATTGGACAGTGTACTCAAGGCAGGGTGGGGCTTTTGGATAGGACGTCTGGGCTGAGGAGACAAGTTTGTTCCCTCTTCCTGCAGACCTTCCCTCCTCAAGTCCACATACAAACTAAGGTCCCAACCTGGTGGCTCCACATCAGGACCAGGACACGCACTGCTCGCTATCTCTGTGAAAACGGTACCTCATCTTCCATCTTCAGACTGTGGAGTTCTTAGAGCACAGAGCCTTTTTTATTTTTATTTATTTATTTTGAGACAGGGTCTTGCTTTGTAGTTCAGGCTGGCCCTGAGCTCACTATGTAGCCCAGGCAAGCCTTGAACTCAGCAATCCTCCTGCCTCTGCCTCCCGAGTGCTGGGATGACAGGCGGGAGTCACCATGCCTGGCGTTTGTGCTATGTGGTACTGACTGCTGATGGGCATGAGTCACCATGCCCAGCATTGTTGTATGTGGTTACCAGGGATCAAACTCAGGACCTTGCGCTTGTGAGGCAGGCGCTGGAACCACTGAGCTAAATCTCTGGCCCGCCTTTTTTATTTTTTAATAAACCTTATGTGCAGCAGAAATGTGGTTAGAAATGTGGTTAGAACATAGGGCTTCATCATATACAATTTTAAACTTTCTAAATGGTGAGCAGAGACAGACAGTGGATGTGCCACAAAACTGCTCCTGTTTCTACATGGCCTGACTTATAACCTCATTTCCAAGATCCATTATTTCTGAGCCAACAATAAATTAGGTTTCCTGAGAGCACCTTTCTCTCCTGACCCTGATTCAATTCCGTATGAAGGAGCCAGCGCGGCTCAGATTTAGAATTAGAATAAAGGACAAAACATAGTCCCAAAGGCCTGAGGATTTGGGGAGGCACCATTAACTTCCCCCACAGTATACTCGCCCGCCAGCAGGAGGCCCAAAGCATTCTTGGGCCAGCTATCTGGATCAAGCCCCTGTGAAGGAAGAGGTCCCCTTGCTTCTCTCCGGCAACTGTCTAGGAGCTAGAGGCAACTGAGGGCAGCAGGAGGGCGACTGGGCTGTCAGGTTCACAGTGGGTGGGCTCAGCATCAGCAGCCTGTTAGATTACCATCCAACAACCTCCGTCTAAAAGCCTCGGCCACTTACCTGAAGTACATCTCAGGCCGGCAACTGTGTCCTGGAACACATCAGGACTTTGCAGACAGACTGGATGGTGAAGGCTTGGTCCAAGAGAAGTTACAAGGAAGAATGCAGCATCTACGGAGGCCTGTGTGCTCTGACTCACCACAGCCAGAGAGAACCTGGGAGCCTCTAGGCTGCAGCTTTTCTGCCCACCACACTGGACAGGACTGGCTGTGGGGAGTTCTCTCCACTGAGCCCAGCGCCCTGCCAGCCAGCGTGTCAGCCTCTGTGCTCAGTGACCATGCTCAGTGAAGCGGTACTGCAGGGCTGAGTAAGGGTGCAGGTCACAGCGCCCACACAGGTGTGCTGCAGGGTCTCCAATAACAGCAAGAACAGCACCCTCAGAGCAGACGTGCTCTGCCCAAGCAGGGTATGTGGATTTCAAGCAAGGCTGAGGCGGACCAGGAGGCCCTGGCAGGCTCTGAGGGAAAACACTCTGGCTCCCTGCTCACAGCCACATCCCATAATCCTCCAGGCACACCTTCCTGCTGATCAGGGATAGGCTAAGAAGTCAGGCTGGGGCCTTCTGGGAAGCTCTGGTCAGCCCTCAAGCCCTAGAAGGAAATTGGCAGAGGAGCTCCAAGGCTTTGGGCTTTGGTTTAGTCAGGTGTTGGTAATGGAAAGGGGGCTACAAATATTTGTTCATACATCAATTTCCCTCAAATTAGGGGCTCCCACGATCCCCTAGATCTGGCCTTAA
This sequence comes from Thryonomys swinderianus, assembly GCA_004025085.1. Classification (NCBI taxonomy): domain Eukaryota; kingdom Metazoa; phylum Chordata; class Mammalia; order Rodentia; family Thryonomyidae; genus Thryonomys; species Thryonomys swinderianus. The sequence goes on from PVIC010000390.1 coordinate 84,834, forward strand.
GACCTACAAGAACACATGGTCCTGGGTGGCACAGGAGGGAAGAGGGCCTCTAACCCCTTAGCGTCAGGGCATAGCACCCAGGCACTGAGGTTTTAGGAGGCCCGTGTCCTACAGAAGGTTTTACTGACTCCATCATATAAAAAGGGGCTGAAAAGTCCAAGTAACAAATGTACAGATACAATCTATAAAATCAGGCCATGTTTTGACGGCATGTTCCTTGGCCTGTGGCACTAGCCAATAGCGTGTTAGGAGTAGGGGCTATGGGAAAAAGGCCAGTCACTGGGGCTGTGCTCTTGAAGGGCATATGGGGACCCTGGCCCTTCCCCCTTTCCTTCCCAGCTGCCAGGAGGATACACTCTTGCGACGACATTCTGCCTCGCCTCAGGCCCCAAACAATGGAACCAGCCAAATACTGACTAAAACCTCTGGAACTGTGAGCTAAACTAAAGCTTTCATATTTTATCACAGCAACAGAAAGCTAACCAAGCCAACTGGTCTACAGCAACCCATGCAATCTAGAATGTAAAAGAACACAATCTGTTTGAAGTGATCTGGGGCCGCAACAGCAGGGAAGGCATCACACACCCTCCCTCCCTTCCTTATAAGCCAAAAAATGACTTGCCTCAGTTCCCCAGCCAGCAGGGAGGAAAGTACAGAGTTATGGTCCAGCTCTGGGTGAGCAGCCAGGAGCCCAGCTGAACACAAAGAGGGCCCCAGAAGGGAATGATCATCAGACAAGGCCCTCCTGCTACATGGGACCCCAGTGGAGAAAGATACTGTGCAACCCTAACAGCAGCTGAAAAACCCTCGCTGGGTCTGTCACGGTGTGGGCACTGCTTTCCGACCATGCCAGAAGAGTCCCACAGTCTCTCTCTCTGACCTCCACATGCCCCATCATCCCAGGCATGGCATCTCCATCAGAACTGTCTTCATGTCCTCACACGTGGATTGGGGTCCCCTAACCCCAACCAGGATACTGCACTGCCCTTCCAAAGTAATGCTGCACTCCTGGCTGTCTTTCCCTGTGGGCTCTGCAAAAGCTGAGGGCAGTTCGGATCCCACCTGGTACAGATGGGGTTTCAGGGCTACCGGCCATCCCCACATGCAGCCCCATAAGCCTGGCTTGCTGCACGACTCAGCTTCTCGTATTAAGATGATTCTTGCAACAGCCGGAAGGGTCAGCCCAGGTTGCAGGCTACAGCCAGGACCCGGTAGCGGCTTGTCCACTACATTCCACACTGAGGAGCCAGTGACTGGACTAAGGCCACCAGGGTAGCACCAAGGTCTGCCAAGGTCAATGAGCAGGTGTGGGAGCAGCCGACGGTCAAATCTAGAATGTGCAGATGGGGGCTTAACTGCAACAGTGAGAGGAGGTCCAAGCCAGCGTCCTGACTCACTTGCCTGTTCATCAGCATTTAGGAAGGATTGAGAAATGACAAACAGTACTAGTCTAACAATTTTCCAATTTTGCCCCCTTATTTTCTCTCCTAGGAAAAAATATGAGTCCATTGCCCCCTTGAGCATAAGAAAGCAATGACGGCTTTGCAGAGAAAGAACTTCTTGGCTTTATCACAAGTCAGTATACTCTGAAGGACAGACTGCATCTGATGCCTGTGTTGGTGAAATACAAGACGCACTTCCCAGCTGTAATGCAGACCCTTCTCCTATCACCCTGTGCCATAAGCATTTTCTCCTTGTGATTTTCCCAGGTTCAAATGTGATGCTGTGGCTAGTTCCTCATAAAACAAAGCTCCCCTCACATTTCTGGTAAAATTAAGAACATGTACTATTTCCAGAGAAATAAGTCTCATCCTCAGCATTTCCAGTAACCAGTGAACAAAAGAGGCTTTACAGTCACCAAGCAGCCTCCACCGCCAGTGCTGAGACCACGACACCATTAGACAAAACGAGCCACTCGCCTCGTCTCTAGCTCAGCAGCAGCCCCAGTAACAGAGGCCTCACCGCCCTCCTCCTGCACAGGGAGCAGGCACAGGAGACTGCTGGGCATTCGCCTGTTTTTGTGATGAGGCTGGGAAGAAGGAGATGAAATAAACTTTTCACAGGAAAAAGCTGGCTGGAGGCTTCCTGGGATTACAAAGCCTTCCCAACCAGATGTGCAAATAAAATCTTACTTCCTTTGATTCTCCTTTAATAAAGGGCTTTTGTGAGCTGCCCTAGCACCTCACACCTCTGGCCTTTGTCATGTGGGCTGCAAGGGGAGGTGGGGGGAGCTGGGTCATTTGTGGACATGGCCCAAAAGACAAGCCCTCCAGGATGCCTGCAGCCCAGCTGTCCAGGGCTCCCTTCCCCCCATCCCCAGAGGGGAGCGAAGGTGTGGAAGCCAAAGCCTGTGGCCCATAATGAGACAGAGGCTTTGATGATGGGCTGCCATCCCAGGCTGTTTTACAGAAAGCTTCAGATGTCACTGAATTCCTGCAGCATCCAGACCTCTGTCACTTTATCTCTGCCTTACAGGAGTCCAGGGAGGCAGCTGCCTTTGGAACCTTGGGTCGGCTCCATCCTTTCATCCGGCCTCCACTCAGAGCTGCTTGGAAATATGTTCTTTGCCAGAGTCCAGACTTCCTGCCTCTAAAGCCTGTGCCTCATGACCCTGGCTCCTATTCGGTCCACATGTCCAGGCACAGCCCATGTGTTCCAGCACAGGCCTGGCTCCTGAGCTCTGTCCTCCCCCAGACTCCTGCGGAGGCCTGGAGCTCACACCACCCACGGCCCTCAAGGCCCTGAGAGTGGCCCCACAGAGCTGCTCCATGTCCTGCCAAGTGGGGTATATGCGCAGAGCGAAGGGACTGCCCGACACGAAGGGTGGCCTGGCAGACAGACAGTGCACAGCCCGGCGTATCCAAGACAAAGCACCTGGGCAGCAGGAGAGAGACAGTGAAAGAGAACACAGCCCGACATCTTCTCCACCTCACACGTCCCTCACCGGGCTTCCAGCCAGACATATTGTATCTCAAGAGACCCAGCCCTTGCCAGTGGTGTGTTCAGGGTCCGGCATGTAGGGTCTTCTGCTCCACCTTGAATTAGGCGAACAAACTTGGCCCTGTCATCTAACCCTGTCAGTCTCCCAGAAACAGCCACAGGAACCAGCTTTGGCCCTCCTTCCATTGCTTCTGGGCTGAGCTGGGACTACAGACAGGTAACTGCTTCCCAGAGCTTCTGTCTCCTCAGGTCCAATAGGAGGCAGTATATTGTGGAGACACTCTACTGGCATAGCTGGTTGGGTCAGACCCAGGACTACAGCAAACCATTTATTTCAGACTATGAATATACCTAGTGTTTTAAAGTCATGTTATAGTACAAACCAGAAGGACTGTGTGAAATTTCCACACACCTGAAGGCCCTCTCCAGGGCTTTGGAGCCATACCTTGGAGCCTTACTAAAAACAGCTAGGGGAAGCCAGTGCTTCTGAGGACAAAGTTCCCTTCTGGCTTATGCCAAATCCTCAACGGTCCAACCTGGTTCCAGTAGCTGGGAATCACATTCCCAGGTCACTCTGTCAATCTGCACACATGACTCTGTGCTCCCCTTGGCCCTTACCAAGCCAGTATTGATGGAATCCCTTCTCAGACTCTAGCTTGGGATCCAGAAGGAGAGGCCTCCAGCAAGCCACACTCTATGAAGGAGAGCTACTATCAGCTTTACCAGCCTCACTGGCTATATCTTCCAAGCATAGGCCTAATCAAGCAATCCAAAGCAAACACTCCAGGATTTGTGCCGGTCAGAACACCTGACATACACAACCTAAGCAAGAACAACCTAAGGAGAGCAGTTTGCCTCTGCCACGTCCTCCTGCCATGATGTTTCTGCCAACAGACCCTGGACGGAGGACGTGGCAGAGGCAAACTGCTCTCCTTGTGGCAGCCACAGGCAAAGAGAAGAAGGACTTTATCCTTCAAAGGCCCAGTGACCTGCCTCCTCCAACCAGGCCCTACCTCCTAATGAGCATTTGGTTATGATGTCATCAAGGAATTAATACATGAGTTCTGGGGGACATGCCACATTTAAACTACATAGCCTCCAACCGGAAAAAGTTACACAGTCAGAAGATCTAAGGTATATTGAAATCAATAATCCAGAAGCAAGCAGTCCAGTTAACCTCGTTCTCTTTGCTCCCATTTTCTGCATTTGAGATGACACTTTTATAAAGACAAATTTTTAAACAGCAAGATAATCCAAGCAACAGTGGGAATTTAAGAATATCAAGTTTCGGGCCAGAGGATTAGCTCAGTGGTTCCAGCACCTGCCTCACAAGCACAAGGTCTCGAGTTCGATCTCCGGAAACCACATACAATGCTGGGCGTGGAGACTCATGCCCACCAGCAATCAATACCACATACCACAGTGCCAGACGTGGTGGCGCATGCCTGTAATCCCAGCACTCGGGAGGCAGAGACAGGAGGATTGCTGAGTTCGAAGCTTGCCTAGGCTACATAGTGAGCTCAGAGCCAGCCTGAACTAATAAAGCGAGACCCTGTCTCAAAAAAAAAAAAAAAAAAAAGAATATCAAGTTCATTTTTAAGAACAATAATATAAAAATAATTTAATTACCCAAAGATATCACTGCCATAAAAACAGCTCTTGGAGAATATTTTCTCAGACTTCTTCATGGAATACGTGGGTTTACACGCATGCAGATCCAAGTTCACTCCACAGCAGTGAGCACACACAGGCACCTCTGCCCAGGGCCACCATGGCCCTGTGGCACCTCCGCAGCCAGCACTGCACCCTGGAGGATCCATAGGCCAGCTACACTGGATTCCTGCAAGTCTGAAAACAGCACTCTGACCCTAGGCCCTCCCACAGGGCCAGGACCAGACCCAGAGGCACTGCGATGGGGCCACATAGCTGAGATCAGCCATCCGGCCCCCAGGGCTCAGCCAACCATAGCAGCATCCTTGCCTCTTCATTCATGTCTGTCTCCTTAGGTTGTGCGTCGGTTTGCTGGGTTGCTCAAACCAAGCATCACAGACTGTACAGACTGTAGCCTTCAAAGAACATCACATTCTGAGGTACTAGAGGTTAGAACTATAATACATGAGTTTGTGGGGATACAAGTGAACCTGTAACAGATAGGAGGTGCTACTCAGCAGAACAGATGCTCAGGGCCTAGTAACAGGGGTTTCAGGCAGCTCCAGTTCCCTGGCAGGGCCCACCTAGGCTCTAGGCATTCATAGCATCACCAGCTGGTCTCAGGACGTGTGACCTCTGTAAACTGTGCCTGAGCCTCCACTCTACCTCCCTTGAACCCTGCATGGCCTTATCCAGTGGGACTCTGAGACCAGAGTGGGTTGGCACAGTACCCTCGGCTGCTCGTCCATGGAGAAATAGGCAAAGCAAAGGCAGGACCTCAGAACCTCCAATGGCATTCAGAGCTGGGCTCTGGTTTGCAGCTCAGACAACAGGGAGAGAGAGACCCAGGAGCCCAGCAGAACCAACAAAATTAAAGGGCTGTTTCAAAGTCAAGTCCTGTTACTTAGCAACCTTGACAGGTTACTACGGTGCAGGCTGAGCCTCAGGTGCAGCTAGCAAGAGCACACTGAGGCACACACATCAGATCTAGCAAATTAAAAACAGGACAGCTAGTACTATTTGAATCTCAAATAAACAACACATTTATATAAATATATATCCATATATATGATATATATCCTATGCAATATTTGGGATACTTATAAAAGATTGTCTGTCTGAAATTCAGATTTTGCTATAATCTGCCTGGCAACCTCTCACAAAAACAGCCCTCTCTGCTTCACTGATGCATAAGGGACAACTTCTCAGAGCCAACCAGGCAGAGCAGGTGCTCTTGGTGATGGCCATCAACACAGTAGACCCTGGCCAGGCCCATCCCTCTCCCAGATTCCTCCCAGCCCAGCAGCCCTACATCTGCTCACTTTATAGCACAAGGCCCAGTTGCCCCACTCAATTCATGTGCTCAGCTACATGGATATTTGCTGGGCCTTCTGGTTGGTCTGGTCCCAGACAGCAATCATCAGTGCTGCTTTTATCATCACCAAGTGAAAGTCATATGAATAGCAGGACACGTAGGTAAAGCCCAGATGTTCTCAAGAAGGCACCAGTGATAATGTCTTCACCTGTCAAGATGATGCCTATTTCTTTTGCCCAGGCTGCTAGAGATCCCTGTAACATTCATACACTGAGCTGTCTTCCAGGGCACCTGACCGGCTCTGGCCTTAAACACCAGAGAATCCAGGGTTGGAGATTTAGCTCAGTGGTTCCAGTTCCTGCCTAGCAAGCGCAAGGTCCCTGGTTTGATCCCCAGTAACCACATTCCACAATACCAGGCATGGTGACTCACACCCACCAGCAATCAGTACCACAGACCACAGTGCCGGGTATGGTGGCTCATGCCTGTAAATCCCAGTACTCAGGAGGCAGAGGCAGGGGGATTGTTGAGTTCCAGACTTGTAGTGAGCTCAGGGCCAGGCTGAACTACAAAGTGAGACCCTGTCTCCAAAAACAGAACAAAACACCAAAGAACCCAACATTTCTTACCTATCATCTCTCTACACCCACTTAAAAAGAAAATGGATAGAGATTTTAGAGGGGCAGCACTGGTCAGTGGAAGGAAAAGAAGGAGAAGAAGAGAAAAGAGGAGGGGAGGGAAGGGAAGGGGAAGGGAAGAGAAGGGAAGAGAATTTGACCAGGCCCACAGAGCAGAATAAGAAAGGAAGGCCTGTAACCAAAGCAGGACTCCACAATGAGAAGACAGAAATGAAGATCAGTCAGTAAAACTGGTTTGGCCTTAACACGGGGCAGAGGATAGACGCCATGGCCTTAACACGGGGCAGAGGATAGACGCCAACTTCAGTGTCAATCCTGATACCCTCGACTTGATGGGTGACTGGTGTTATTTAATCATGGAGGCCCCCTACATGTAATAATTCATATTTTTACTTATACTTGACTATTTGTTTTACTTATACTTGACTACTTGTTTTACTTATACTTGACTATTTGTTTTCACATACAGCTAAGTATACTAAATTTAACTCGTTGAAAGTGGTTTTTATAGTTGAAAGTACACACATATAGTCATTATAAGAATAGTGTTGAAATAATTGAAGATTATAATAGCTGCTGATTTTAACAGAAAAGTATTAAGAGCTTTTAAGTACATAAAATGAGAAACAGAATGGCAGTTAACACAAATATTATGAGTACAATGCCCAGATAACTTTACTAAAAATAGTTATCCTCTTAAACTGTTGCAAAATTTAAGTATAATAGTTAGATTTTTATCATAATTATAATCTTTGTAGATTATATGCATTAGCTTGCATAATACTAAATAGTCCATAAGAATTTAATGTAGGGCCGGAGGGTTAGCTCAGTGGTTCCGAAGTTCGATCCCCGGTAACCACATATAATGCTGGGCGTGGAGACACGCCCACCAACAATCAACACCGCAAATCACAATGCCGGACGTGGTGGCTCACGCCTGTAATCCCAGCACTCGGGAGGCAGGGACAGGAGGATTGCTGAGTTCGCCACGGCTTGCCTGGGCACCATAGTGAGCTCAGGGCCAGCCTGAACTACAACGCAAGACCCTGTCTCAAAAAGCAAAAAAAAAAAAAAAAAAAAAAAAGAATTTAATGTAGTGTTATACTCACTTAATCTCATTCAGTCTATAACTATTTCAAGAAAAAAGACCTATTTGGGAATTCACCTAGCAATGATGAATTGAAAGCAGAGAGTCAATTTAAAACTTCAGGAACAGAGAAAAATTCCATAATCTACATGACATTATCCATGATAAAATCACTTTCAATTTAGACCTAAAAAAAGAGTACACAAACTATGAAAAGGACAAAGTACTACAGGAAATTGTTTGTATCAGTCAAACTTTAAAATAACAGACCTTTGGAATGCTATAAGATGAAAATTCCTAGCAGTTTCAACTCTGGAAACTAATACTGACCTTGGCGGGAACATCAGAGCAACACGCATAGACACAGCGCCATGCTCAGTGTTGGGAACGGACAGCAGACGTGGCAAGGGGCAGCTCCTAGGTTTAGGGTCTTTCCGGAGTTAAATGCTCCCTCTGCATCTTGTACGACTGGCTACAGACACGGAAGCACTCTAACCAGTCTGCTGGGTGTGCCAGTGTCTGCCTATGGTTTTTCCCTCCTGCTGGCCCAGGGAGCTCTGGTACCCACGTCCTCTGTCTGGAGAGAACAGGTGCACCTTACCTCACAGCTCTCACCTACTCAAGGAAGACCGCAAAATGGATGCTCATGCATTGAGGTCCACATTCAGAAATAACCCTGTTATCTTGGGAGACAGATGCATTCTTCCACTGCCACATTCACTGACTGTGGGAAGCAGTGGGTGTGCGTAGAAGTGTTAGCAGAAATTATATCTGAGGCCCAATGAAGTTCCTCGCCTGAAGTTCCTCCTAGGAATATTCAGAGAACATCAGTAGCAGTGAACATCAGCCCGACTCATCAGACCCTGGAGGCCAGGTGGAGAGGAGAAAGCTCCCTTCAGGAGCTGGCATGAGAGGCAGGCAGAGCCGCCGCATCGGGCACACCCATGTTCCAGCCACAGTGACCCCGAGGAGCCTCTCTGCCCCTTCACAGCCCCGTGGTACCAGTGGTTGCTGGACAACCAAGCCACTGACAGCAAGAGAAACTGTTATTCCTATTCGACATCATTTACCCTTTCCACTTTGATTCTGAAATTTTTTAATGCAAAAATTTTAAAATAAAACTTCAGGTACAATTCTTATATCCTAGAAGTCCATTCTACAATGGCTTCAATCTTGACTTAAGCACTTAGAGATTTGGAAAAATATGTATTTGGTTTATCTCATGTGTGTGTGTGTGTGTGTGTGTGTGTGTGTGTGTGTGTGTGTGTTTTGAGACAGGGTCTCGCTTTGTAGTTCAGGCTGGCCCTGAGCTCACTATGGTGCCCAGGCAAGTCGCCGCGAACTCAGCAATCCTCCTGTCTCTGCCTCCCGAGTGCTGGGATTACAGGCGTGAGCCACCATGCCCGGCGTGTGTGTGTGTGTTTTAAAGGACAGTAGTAAATCTCTGGAACTGAGTATAATAAAAAGTTAAGTAAAGACTCTTGGTACAGAGGTTTTGTTGTTCTGGAAAAATTCTTAGTTGAGGAACCAACAAGTTATTTTTCAAATGACTGTAGAGAAATATGTACTTACTTACAAGATAGGGAGGATAAAGGGACAAACATATTATTAAAACAGAAAATAAATCCCGTTATTAATTTTTGACAAGAAGAACAAAAGAGTTCATTGAGGGGAAGTAAGTCTTTCCAAAAAATGGTGCTGAAATAACACATGCAAAAGAATGCAATTAGTATCTTGCCTTATAGCATATACCAAAACTCACTCAAAATGGAGCAAAGACATACATGTAAGATAAAACAGCTCTGAGAAGAAAGCATATGGACCAATCCCTGTGATCCCGAATTTGTCAGTGTTCTTTCAGCTATGACACCAAAGGCACCAGCAACTAAAGGGAAAATTCATGAGTGAGATTTCATCAAAATGTAAAAATTCTGTGCTTCTGAGGACACAATGAAGAAAATAAAAGACAGACAACTAAGTGGAAGAAAATATTTGCAAATCATATGATAGGGAGCATGTATCCAGAATATGTAAGGAATTCTTACAACTCAAGTATAGAAGGACAAATAATCTGTGGGAAAATGGGCCAAAGATGTAAACAGTTTTCCAGGGGAGAAATGAAAATATACCCACAGAAGAAAAGATGATCAACACATCCCCAGCCACTAAGGAAGTCTAAGCCACAACTTCTGTTGGACCCCACTTCATACTCTTGAGGCTGGCTAGGATCAAAGGTAGACAGTAACAAGAATAGAAAAGCTACCTGCAGAAAGGTGCAGCAACTCAGAAAAACAGGCTGGAATCCCTACAAACACTAAACATAGGTTACCACATGATCCAGCGATGCCACTCCTAGAGGTTACCCCAGAAAAATGAAAACCATGTCCACACAAAAATTTGAACATGAAGTTTGGGGCTATTCCTCACAAAAGCTGAAAGTGAAAACAATCCCAAAATTCTTCATCTGTCAAAGAATATGTGGTACTAGCTGAACATCGTTAATGTGAAAACCTGAAATCTCCAAAACTCCAAAGTCTGGAACCTTTGGAGTGTCAGCAAAACACATGTGGAAAACTCCACATCTAACCTCATGTGACAAACTACAGGTGAAAGACCAGTACAATAAAAATACTGTATAAAAATCTTCAAGGGCTGGGGATTTAGCTCAAGTGGTACCGCGCCAACTTTGGACACACAAGGGCCTGTGTTCGATCCCCAGTAATGAAAAAAAAAAATCTCCTTCAGGACACGTGTGTAAGATGAACATGAAACATAAGTAAATGTTGTATTTAGACTTAGGTCCCCATACCCATGATATCTCCTTAGCAAACATTCCCAAATCCAAAAAAACTTGGAATCTGAACACTTCCAGTCCCAAGTGTTTCAGATAAGAGATCCTCAAATGCACATCTACGTAACTGAATATTACTGCATAAGAAAAAGGAATGAAATACAGGTTACATGTAACAACATAGATAGATCTTAAAAACATTATGGTAACTGAAAGAAGCCAATCACAAAAGATGTATATTATGATTCCATTTATATAAAATATCTAGAATATGCAAATTTCTAGAGACAAAGTAAATTAGTGATTGTCAGGGACTGAGGTAAATGGCTAGTTTCTTTCTGGAGTGGTGAGACTATTCTAAAACTGACTATGCTGATAGCTGTACAAACTGTGATTGTACTAAAAACAGCTGACTTATGCATATTACACGGGTAAGTTATCTAGCGAGTGTCTTCCCATCTCAGAGAAGTCGATACTAACTACTATCCCACATCAAATAGAAAAAAAAGGGGAAAGCTTGACTGAAAGTTCAAAAAGAGGAGAAAAGAAAGAAAAAAGCTATGACTACAAAATAAGCTGGAAGGAATAAGATCATGCCTGTTGGTCATTACTTTAAATGTGTGTAGATTGATTTGTCCAACTAAATTAAAAAGCCTATCAGATTATGTTAAAACATGTATCTATCTATACACTGTTCAATAAGCACATTTTAAAAACAAGTAGGGCTGAAAATAACACAGAGTCAGGGGAACACTAGGGAAATGCAAGAAAGCAAAAGCGAAAATGGCAAAAGTAACAAATTTCTAGCCAGGCTTGGGATTAAGGCACTAGAAAGACAAAGAGGGATGTTATTAAAGGCACAACTTAGGACAAAAACATAAGAACTAAATATATATGCTTCAAACAACAGCTCAAAACTGTTCAAAATGCAAGATCACAACAGAATTGCAGCTCTCCATGTGCAACAATCTTCCAGAGGGGGAAATAAAGACACAAGACATCCACTGTCATTTTCCTCAAAGAATATATGTTTTTCTTACATCTGTGCCTTGTACGTGGGGATTAACTGTGTATTTGGGGAAAAAAAAATTCTAACATGCCATTTAGATTAAAGAAGTCATCATAAAGGAGGTTGAAGGATGTCTCAGAAGCAATGGGAAGTCCAACACGAAACACCGAAACTTATATATGTGCAGGAAGTCCTATTCTGGAGAACTTATGTCAAACACCTTTAATATGATAGTTTTACCACATGACTTTTCTTTTCTTTTTTTGTTCTGTTTTGTTTAAGACAGAGTATTCCTATGTAATAAAGTCTGTCCCCGAAATTCTTATGCAGCCCATACCGGCCTTAAATTTGTAGTGATCCTCCTGCCTCAGCCTCTCAAGTGCTGCTATGACAGGCATGTGTCATCTCACTCAACTACATTACCTTTTCTTCATTTTCCAGTTTTGTTCTTTAAAGAAAAGTTCCCTGTGCTTCTCCATGGATTTCATCCTCTCCAACTTTTTCCTACCAAACTTTAAACTTTTATCTACCTATGCTGACCTTGAAGTTCAGATTCTCTCTACAATAACTTGAAATGGCAACAAATTACAAACACCAAATTTCAAGACATTTTGTGTAAGGCTTCAAATCAAGAAATTCAGTTTCAGGGGCTGCCCATGGGCAAATGGAATGACTCTTCTCCCTCCCTACCTGTGCCCAAAGTGCTTTCTTGTTGAGATACTTTTCTGTACCAGACTGATTTTTATGTTTCAGAAGTTGTGGCTCAAAGGTCACCCTCACCAGCCCAACAGGATGAACAGACTCTCTGGTGCAAATGTGCTTTCCCTGATCAGTGCACTTACCAAGGTGCAGCCTCTTCTCCTCCTGAACCCCAGGGGGCATGTCTCACTTAGGGTTTATCCCAGCAGGGTTCAATGCGCTTGCTGAATTAATACCTGGCACATCTCACTCTCTGCCGGTGGGAGAGTGGATGTGGGCACCATCTGGCAGCAGCTACTAAGGCAGTGGTTCTCAGTGTCGGGGACCCTACCACAGTGGAGCTCCTCAGTGTCAGGGGGGCCCGCCCCCCCGGGACACGTGATGATGGCCTGAGACATCATTAAGTACAATCTAAGAAGGGGCATTTAGCATAGCAGCTCGAGGCCTAACTAGTTGCTAAATGTCCAGCAATGGCCTCAGTAATCAAAGAACTATGTGGCCCTGAATGTCAACATGCCCAGGTTGAAAGATCTTATACTACAGATAAGGATACACTCAACCTTTGGCCAGCAATTCCATTGCTAGATATATATGCCCAAGAGAAAGGACAGGTATGTCCATCAAAAACATGTACAGGAAAGCTTGCGGCAGCTTTGTGTAGAAAAGCCCAAGAACCGGAAGTCCACTGATAGGTTAATAAACTGTACAATGGAATATATGTAGCAATATAAAAATAAAACAGCCACATGGAGTAATGTGGATGGGTCTTTCAAATATGAAAATATATGGGCAAAGTTATTATAGGACGAAAGAACTCAGAATAATGGCTGCCTCCAGAGAGGGTTACTGACTGTGGAGAACAGGGGGAACCTTAGGGTGCTAGGAACCTCCTTTATCTTGTCCACATGGTAGCTCCACAGCTCAGGTTCCAGTGAGGGCACCAGGACGTACCAGGTATAAACAAGGAGTCAGGTAGAAGTCTAGGTTCTTCTCTTTTGTGATCAGACTGTGACACTGATTTTGTAAATCATGTATAAAAGCACAACATAGTATCTCCCCCCAAAGAAGTTAAAATCAATTCCACTTATCAATACAATCATAAATACTCTGGGCCAAAAAAGTTCTGGTTAAAAAATAAAATAAAAGCACTGTTTTTTTCCTGAATGATCAAGTCTGACCAGTTGGATGAAGTTCACTAAACCAGATAATCTCAACCCCTACACACACACACAGACTGAAACAGTGTGCTATGCCTTCTCCGTGGAGCTGAGGTATGATCCTGCATGAGAAGCACTGACATGAGAACTGACATCCTGTGCGTGGCCGGATCAGGTCCCCACCCCAATTAGGCTCCTGGGGAGTCTCCCAGGCAGCCTCCTTCCTGAGTATCCAATGGCCTAGGCTTTTCCTGGCAGCTCCCAGAGACCCCAGGTTCCTCCTGGCACCACACTTGGCACAGAGCCAAGGCAGAAGACTTTCACTTAGGGGTCCTGCTATCTGAGCTCACTGACTCTTCAGAGCAAAGGGTTAACTCTAGCTCTTAAAAAAGGTTTTTCTCTTATCTGTTAGTCTAAAGAACTATAAGCCAACAACAAACTCTAAAGACAAAATAATCGACAATCTTAAATGTTTAGTGCTACATGTTCTTCATCTTTTCAAGGTCACACCTCCCCACTGGATGATTGCACGGCTGCTGGAAAGTATGTGGATTTTTTAAAAAGGCATGAGGTTCAACCTGCAACAAAAAGGCCATACAGCTCAGACCCCAACCAGCCAGGGCAAAACCAGAAACAGACTCTCTAGTATATGTGGATCTGCCCACTCCCTTCTCTTGAGCTGCTCAGAGAAAGAGACCAGAGGGCAGAGGCCCAAACACAGACAGCCTGGATGTCATGCTGCTTCCAAAAGTGAAATCACAGTTGTATTGGTTATTTTCATAACAGGCAGGCAGGCTTGAAGGGCTACTTTGGGGGATATGCCTCAGGCCTGGTTAGGAGCCAGGTCAGGCCCTGCCTCCCAGAAAGCCTGTCATCCCCCAAGATGATCCTTCAACAGCCCACGGGCTAAGCCCCTGAGCCAGCCTGCAAGCTCAGTGTTTTTAATACTGAAGTCATCCCAAGGGGACCACCCTGCAAGCATAGCCAGACCTGGGGGAGGTGAAGGAGAGAGAGGACAGGCTGCTCCAGGAAGCTGAAGACTAAAAACCAGAGGGAAGGACTCGAGACAAAACGCTCACCCTTCACACTGCTCTTAGGGTTGACTCTGAACCCAGTTTTGCTGCGTCCCTTCCCTCCTCCTCTCAGCTGAACACCAAGCATCTCCCTACTAGGTGCACGCTCCACGGGGGCCGCGTGCCGGCTCCCACTGCAGCTCAAATCACAGTGGCCCTCAGGGTCCACCTGCCTCAGGCACAGGGCCCTGCAAAGTCCCCAGACTTGAGAGGGCTTGGAGCAGCAGTCAGTCCCTTTCTGATAGAAGAAACCCTACTCAACTCAAACTAACACAGGAAATGCACGTTTACATAAAAGTTACACACGCACACACTCTCTTACGTATCTGCACACCTGTTCTTACAGGAGGGTCAAGGCAAGAAGTCTCATAAACAAGAATCTTGTGCAGCAACTGTAATTTCAATTACAAATGTTTTATTGTGAAGCCTGGTTAACTTTTTGCTTTCCTCCAATCCCCCTGCCCACTCAGATCTCAGAACAGTGAGATCTGTTGACAAACGGACAACAAAGGTGACGGAGCGATCGAGGCTGTATCCTTGCACGTGAGGAGTGTGTACTTGCTCACTGGGGTGTTTCAGATCCTATGCAAAGCTCAACCTCAGAGACTGAACCTCTGCCTTCTAGGAGTGCTGGGTGCAGCTCACCACTGCTAATAAACACGTCCATTTCTCTCCACGCTACTAGATGCAAGATTTTCCTTGACCAGCCCTGGCTAGTTATTTTAAGCTCTCATAAATCACACTCTTTTGTTTCATGTAAATCTGAATCCAAGCTTAACAAGCTATCATACTTGTTCTTCTACCCCACACACTGCAAATTTCTAACAAGTAGAGAGGGTCGCAAAGAGAAAAGCCTAGTGGTGTCTTTAAAGGGCAAGCTCTACACAGAACAGGACATACTGCGGATGATGAACACAGCCGCGGGGACCTTTGGTTAAGAGATTCACTATGGCCCTGGGTTCAGGCGTGGGCTCAGTGGGCATCCGCAGGAGCAAAATTTGAATCTAAAGCCCAGTGACATGTGATACTGTGCTCCTGCCTTAAGCACTGCAGTGGACAGATTAAAAGGCTCTGCTGCAGAATTCCTCCCATTACAGCTCACTAAGAAATATGAGATTGCTTTAAATTTTATTTCAATGTGTTCTCCCTTCTCATACAGCACAATTATGATTCTTTTTCATAACTAGGGTGAACCCAGCAGTTTCCCTATTTTGCCCTGAGACACAAGAGACTAGCTGTGTCTTTCCAAGGAGATTTATATCTCCAGGGCTCTAAAGTCAAAAGTGGACCCCAGATGTTCACAGCATAACACCTGCAACCCAGACTCTGGGCTGGTACAATTTTTAGAGCCAACATGGAAAACAGCTGTCAATGGCAGGAAGCCCTTACTGGCACACTAGAAAATGTAGGGTTTAATATAAGAACCATTCAGGGTGAGTCATTTTGAAATCCCCAAACCCTTAACCACAGCCCTAGTGAACGTGCTTTGAAATTCACCAACCCAAAGCACTGCACAGATCCCTGGCTCCCCAGCCCTACTCCACACACTGCAGCCTGGTTGAGGTTTCCAGACCACTCCCTTCAGAGCCCAGCAGCCTTCCTGGAACCACCACCAAGTCCAAGCCCAGGCACCAGCCAGAGACTCAGCCTGCCTTATGTGGCCATTCCCAGCCAGCTGAGCAATAATGAGAGAGACACAGCAGGGCCTGAGCCTGGCGTGTGCAAGACCCTGGATACCATCCTCAGCACCCCAGTTAAAAAGAAAAAGTAGAGAGCAGCAGGAAAAGCTACATCATGCCCAAGGCGGCCCCTCCCCATCCTCCTGCACACGGGTTGCTGCGTGTGTGCACGTCCACCTACAAATGTGGTACGTGGAAGCACTGGCAGCAGCGCTGGGGACAGCTGGGAGGGCGGGTCCCTCATAAGAGGGCACGGGCCTGGCAACAGCGATCAGTGATGATGATAAAGCAGGCCAGCAGGCACAGGACCTGATTGCAGCCGAGCTGCCCGCACCGCAGCCACCTTCGAGCTTTCCAGGGTTAGGCGACACACATGGAACCTCTGGCAGACGGGCATACACTCCGAGCAGCCGCTTCTGCCCTCACTACTCCTGGATCTTAGCAAGAGATCCCGAAAGGAGTCACAGGGAACTTTCTCAGCTCAACTGAAAGCTAAGTAGAATAAAGATGCCCTGCCTCACCTCGGGGACAGGGTCTGGCCTGCGTGGGGCCATCCTCGCGAAAAAGACACCTCCTCCCCACCGGTATGCGCACGCACGTGCCGCCGCTGTGCCAAGCTTTCCCAATGCTCCCTACAGGAAAGCTCAACTTCCGCAGCCCACAGGTGTGACCTCAGCGAGGGAGTGAAAGCCCCTCCGCGTTCCTGCATTCAAAGCGCTGGCCGGGCATCCACGAGAATCCTGGTGCCCCACGCACAGCGTGAACCTCTCGCACTTTAAGTCTCAACTCCCCGACCCTATCTGTCCACTGAAAGACAGGCGTGGCCGGCGCGGTCCGTGAGCCCCTGCCCTGCGCCTCTAGCCCTGGCTGCTGCTCACCGCCTGTGTCCTCGAAGCGCGGCGGCGGGCGGTCCCGCAGAACGGCGCTCCACCCCGCTCCGGCCTCATCGTCCTCGGGCTCCGGCAGGGCGGGCGCGGGGGACGCGGGAGGCGCGGGGCGCTCGCGCTCGTCATCCGAGGAGGCGGCCGAGGAGGAGCGCGAGGCGGCCGAGGTGCTGTAGAAGGGGTTGCCGCCGCTGTCCGCGCCCGACTCGCCGAACACGTCGTCCGAGATGTGCAGGCTCTCGTAGCGCGCGCGGGCGGCCTCCAGCAGCGCCGGGGCCCTCCTCCGCGCGCCCCCGCCCCCCTCGGCCATGGCCCCGCACAGGGCCTCCCAGCCGCACGCGCCGGGCCCCGGTCCGCGGCCCGCCGCCCCCCACCAGCGCAGCCCGCAGCAGAGCGCGCGCCGCTCCGCGCCCGGCCGGCCCGCCGTCTTGGCCAGTGGGCCGCGCCCGGGGCGCCTCAGAGCTGCGGCTACGGCGGAAGGGCTCGGATGGGGCTGGGCCGTAGCCGTGACCCGAAGCAGGAGGACCGGAACCTGGACCTGCGCTGCTGCGTCTCCGCGGCGTCCCCACGCGCCCTCCCCGCGGTACCAGCACGGCGCCGCCGACCTTCCAGAGCTCCAGCCACCAGGCGAGCCCGCCTCCCGCAACCCGCTCCCGGGCTCTGGCCAATGGGAAACCCGACCCGCGCGGGGCGGGACAGCGGGCGGGGCGGCGGGACGCCCCACCTCTTGGGCGGAGCTGTCGGAGGGCGTTGGGGCCGGGTCCCGCCTGCGCGCGCCCTGCGTCGCCCGCCCGTACAGGTCCTGCGCAGCCGCGCCCCGCGCTAGAAGCGATCTGCCGGGCGGTGCAAAACCTCCCCATGAGCTGCGTCAGGGGCTGTCCTGCGGAGGTTTTGATTCCCGCTCCGGGAGCTATCCTCCAGGCAGTGCTGAACTCCAAACAGTCCAGACGCTCCAGGAGAGGCGGGGCCGAGGCTATGCCAAGTCCTTGTGAATCTCGGGATGCAGGGTTTTGGAGCTGGTCCCGGGAGCAGCGGCCGTGCCAGGGCTTTTCTGGGGCAGAGATCAACGTAGTCTTCTTCAAGACTCCTGTAATTAGAAGGCGGTAGCTCTGGAATTAGCTAATCATTCCTCACCACCTTTACATTTGACACCTGTACTTAAAATACCGG
>PVIC010000390.1:103025-128013 GCA_004025085.1 Thryonomys swinderianus
AAAAAAAAAAAAAAAAAATACCGGTGTCTTCCTAAATATTGATCACTCCATCACCTGTACTCCAACATATCATTACACACACAGACTGGATACACTCATCTGTTAATACACGATACAGTCTCCAGAGCTTCAGCACTTTGATAACAATGGAACAGAGGATCCTTACCCCTGGACAGGGGACCTGGGTGGTGAAGACTGTCTAGTCTTTTCTCCTCTCTTTCCATAAATAGTGCAATAAGTCACTTTAATGGCAATTGGGTCATTAACTCACTTTCACTCTGAAACAAAATAAATCCACAGAGATGTGAAGTGCTTACAAATCCTGCTGGGTATAACTAAATGATAATCACACAAAATAGAAAGGTGCGTTGTTGTTCCTCAGCATTCATAAGTAACGAAGATACTGCAATCATTTTGCCAGCATGTGCGTCAGTTCGACTGGGAGCAGAACCAACTCTCATACCCTCCTTTCCTTGGCCCTGCTCTTTCTCCTCCAAACCAGGGCTCTGCACAGGCATAAGCTTATGGTGATCACTAGCAGACAATACATTTTAAAAGGATTCATAAAACACTCTGGCTATATGGATTAACTGATAGAGAAGTGTTTAGAAAGCATTCCAACTCCCCTGGAAGGATTAGGCCACAGAAAAGCATGGGTTTCTAGCATGTCTGTGTATCGTGCTGAACAGCCTGAAGATTCGGATGTGGGTATAAATAACCTGATTTCTGGGTTGGAGATTAAGCTCAGTGGTTCCTGGTTCGATTCCCAACAATATCGGGTGTGGTGACTCACAACCACCAGCAATCAGTACCACACACCACAGTGCCAGGTGTGGTGGCTCATGCCTATAATCCCAGCACTCGGGAGGCAAAGGCAGGGAGATTGCTGAGTTCAAGATTTGCCTGGGCTACATAGTGAGCTCAGGACCAGCCTGAACTACAAAAAAAGTGAGACCCTATCTCAAAAAAAAAAAAACTTACTTCTTTAGAAATGGTCTTGGTGAATCATGAGTTAAAGATAGAAGAAGCAAATAAGATTCCCTAGCTCAAGCTCAAACCCTGTAATTAAGATAATATAAAACTCTTGCAAGAGCTCATGCTATCTATTAAAAATAACAAAATGGAAAAAAATTAATTGAATGGGGTCACAGGAGTAGAATCTATAGGAAAGAGTCTTTTTCTCATTAGAATATGAGAAAGTCAACAGCTCAGGCAAGTCTGTGATTTTAAGGAATAGATCGCTTTCCTACCTGTAGGAATCACAGAACAAAGCAATAACAGCTACAAAGATGAGTATTGTCTTCCTTTGTCCATAATTTGCATCTATATGGCATTAATCCAGAGGAAATGATAAGGCTTTTGTGCCTTCTAGACTCCCAGGGCCTGTAGCTCACACAGCACACCACATTGAGAAGAGGATTAAAAGAAACACTTAAAAATCAAATTGTTACTCCAAACTTCCAATAAAAATGTGATGACTACGTCAGTTTACAGTCAAGTGTTTAACATGTTCCCATAAGCAAATGCTTCTAAATTTAAATAAAAATAGTACCTGCCTTTTAAGTCCAGTGACTATTGCTCATCATGCAGAGAAGAAAGGAGAGAGGATAAAACAAGTAGAAAGAAAAACACACAGAAACAAAGAACAACAAAAGAAACCCAAAGTTTCCACCTGCCTAACAACCTCCTGCTTGATGATTCCATTATGATTCGGTATCATTAACTTTGAGCATTAACATTATTTAGGATAATAATTATAGAATCAATTCTGCACTAGGATCTCTCCTAGCTTTGAGTCATTTGAAAACATATTCCAAATAATTTACCTCCAAGATTTAACTAAGTAGTTTCAGATTAATATTGCATTTAGGGTTCATAGTTTTTCCAAAGAGCTCCAGCAGTCCATTTGTACAGTGGACTCAGATTGTGTTTAACCAAGGGTTCATACTTTTATATAACTGGGTCTAATTTCTATTTGTCATTAAGTCTGGGCTTCCTTTCTAACCACGCTTTTATTGATTGATTGATTAATTGATTGAATTCTTTATTGGTACATTTTACATACAGCTCACAATTATACTCAACATTGAGGAATATGTACCAGTATATGACATGAGTTAATTCTCATTTTTACTCATATCACTGTCCACCCCACAACTCCCCACCCCATATACACAGGTGCTTTCTTTTTCTTTTCAAATCATATTTATTCTTTCCCCTCATCACTTTCCTCTATTACATTCCCTTTGAGTATTTCCTATTTCACAAAATCTATCATACATTCTAGAACTCATTTACATCTACAGGTTCTCATACCAGAGAAAAGATATGGTATTTACATATCTCTAACCACCCTTTTTTATATATAACTAAGAAAGAAAAAATGCTTCCATAGAAAGCTATGATACAATGGTTTCTTTTCCCTACTAACTCTAATTTGAACTATTGAAAATGTTTTTAATAAATATTTGGAGAGCTATCTATCCTGTACCACTAATACATACATAAAGATAAAAATTTTAATTAAGCTAATTGGCTGAAGTTTTTTGAGGCAGGGTCTCGCTTTGTAGTTCAGGCTGGCCCTGAGCTCTCTATGTAGCCCAGGTAAGCCTTGGACTCAGCAATCCTCCTGTCTCTGCCTCCCAAGTGCTGGGATGACGATGTGCGCCACCACGCCCAGCTATCCTTATTTGCTTTTTAACAGAGTTGTGGCTTCCTTGGTTTTTCCCATGATATGCCACTTGGAATCACCCAGAGGCTCTGTGACCTTGCATTTCCTGTGAAACTGCTCCTCCCTCACCCAAGCTGGTGGCCCACATTCTGCAAGGGTTGATGCTGGTGTTTTGTTTTGCCTAATTTGGAGTTTTCATACAATAATCAGGTGTGGGAGACAGGGTAAGAGGGCGCAGCCAGAATCCTCATGGCAAGATCCAGTTTCCTGTGAGTCCCATAGCAAGAGGATTAACAACCAACAAACAACAAAAGTGGAACCTTGAGGAAAAGACTGAGCCTGCACTCGACTTGCTACTCTGAGCCACAGCAGCAAAAAGCCAAATACTGCACAAGTAGAAAGGCCACCAATGCCCTCAGCACACCTTTATTTGGTACAAAGCCTTCACAACCAAAATCCTACCACGCATAAAACAAGATGGTCCCAAATCTTGCACCCAAAATCCTAGCATGCATAAAACAGGGTGGTTATCCACAAAAATCCCTGTAGTCCAAGATCCCATGGGGCAGGGCAGACATCCTTAAATCCAAGTAAATTATAAATCCAGGTTAGTCATCCACAGTTCCCAACAATCAGGTACATTTTCCTTATTTAAATGGAGTTTGTCATATAGGAAAAAATATAACTCCTAATCTATTAGATGTCATATATGCCAAATTCATGGTTTCATTTGTTGAGGAATGAAGTAGTGAACCAAAGGAGCAAGTTAGGAAAGTTTCATTGGAAATAAGGGAAAAGGAAAGAAGAACAGCCCATGGATTTCTGGAAGGAAGTCCCAAATGGGTGGTCACCAAGACAGTTTGTCATGGATAATTTATATAGCAGAGCCACAAAGTGGCTTCTTTGAGGGCCCAATCTTTCTCTGATTGTTTATTAATATCTACCTAACTGAGCTTTCTATAATATTTAGAAGACTTTGACATGCTGAGGAGCATACGAGGCTAGCAGGCCCTTGGAATAGCAACTTGAGTCAACTTGGCTCTAGGCTGTGATCCCTGCATAGACTGTCACCAGCCCAGCACTGGCTACATGTTCCTGATGATGAGGCAGGAGAGAAGAGCCCAGTGTTCCTCTAAGAGATACTATTTGCTGTATTTCTTCTATCACAGAGGCAGAGGAACCAAGTACCTTGGAGCCAATCTAGTTACATTCCCACCCACCCATCCACCCACCACTCTCAGAAACATTTGCTTTGGCTGTACCAGGCTTTGGTCACCACTACAAGTTCTAGGGTGATTCTGCCCTGGGGGCTCTTCTGAGATAGCGCCTCTCTGCTGCTCTCCTCTCGAAGGCCCGTTGTGGTATTCTGCCCTACTCATGATCAGACAGAAAGTGTGACACTGCACACACTTTTAGCCCACTGTGTGTTTTCCCCAGTGGAAGCAAAACCTCCCCATCCCCTTAACAAGTCAGTCTGTGCACTCTTCTCCTCCTAATACTGCTGCAGCATGAGTTCTGAGAAAGTAATCTCGAGTGGCATCCCCCTTGCCTATTCATGATTTTAACCTCAAGGAAAGCAGGATGACTGGGTAGATCTAAAATCTTCCAAGACTAAAGGCTGTTGGTGCTGAAAGTGACTGGTAACACTGAAGACAACTACGATGAAGAACAGCTGAAAGTCACTATCTCCAGCGGTCAGAGAGTTTCTGAGGCCTATTGGTAGCTGCCAGGTCCAAGTAACAAGAGGTCTCCTAACACTAACAGCCGATGACAGTCAAAGCTAGAAGTGGTAACACTGAAAGAACTACACTGCCTATGCATGATTTCTAAGCCC
Source organism: Thryonomys swinderianus (assembly GCA_004025085.1). Taxonomy (NCBI): domain Eukaryota; kingdom Metazoa; phylum Chordata; class Mammalia; order Rodentia; family Thryonomyidae; genus Thryonomys; species Thryonomys swinderianus. Next base: position 107,531 of record PVIC010000390.1, read on the forward strand.
ACTGAGTGCAAGAACTTGCAAGTGAGTGGTAACATCTTAGTGGCTGTACTGGAAGCCTCCCCTTAGGATCTTGAAGAAGAAGACTTTCTGAGGTGATGATTTGAGGGAGAAGCCTGGGAGTCCAGAAGAGGCACAGGGCAAAGCTGAGACAGTAGCACACTGGTGCCCATTGAGGGCTAGGGAAGGGAAGCTGCTATGCAGGGAGCTGAGAGAAGTGGTGGGCATTAACCTGGAGGGCAAGTTGGGTGTTAAATTGTAAGATAGGATTTTATCTTGAGTGAAATTGGAGCTAAGGCAGAATTTAAAGCAGAATAATAAAGCTGACTTTCACTTTAAGTGCTTTACTTTCTTTGCATACTTAAAGAAGACTAGAACAATGACAGGTGGAACTCAGAAGAAAATTTTATAAAACAACAGCCATGGACAGAGTATTGAGACCAGGCAGGTAGGAAGGGGTGATGAGAACTGATTTGGTCCTGTTACAGCCACAGCTTTTTTTTTTTTTTTTTTTTTTTGAGACAGGGTCTCACTTTGTAGTTGAGGCTGGCCCTGAACTCACTATGTAGCCCAGGTAAGCTTTGAACTCATAACAATCCTCCTGCCTCTGCCTCCCAATTGCTGGGATTACAAGTGTGAGCCACCACACCTGGCACTGTAGTATGCGGTTACCAGGGAAGAACTCCGGACCCTGTGCTTGCAAGGCAGGTGCCAGAACCACTGAGCTAAACCAAGTAAGTAAACAGCTTTTATCACAGGAATTTTTTCTCTCCTTCAAGTTGTTTACATGATTAATGTTTCCTTGAAGTAATTTAGGGCAGATGGACCCCCTGGAAAGCAGCACAAATACCTTTGATTAGTCTTTCAACCTATCCTTTTTTCTCAGGGCTTCAAATCAATTTTTTTTCAACAAGTGAACATTGTAAGCTGTTTAGAACAAACAAAAAGAGTACATATTGGAATTTAGATCTTCCTATTTTTAGATAATGGAATAATTTAGAGCGACAGTAGTGATTCAGAAGACCTTTCCACAATTTTTTGTTCTTGCATGCATTTTTTTTTTTCTGGTTACTGTTTTTGAGACAGGTTCTTGCTAAATTCACTAGACTGGCCTCAAACTTACCTCAGTATCCCAAGTAGCTGGGATTACAGGCATGCATCATCAGAATTGACTAAAATATATATATTTTTCCTGTCGTCCATGCCAGACCTCGACCCTGTCTGGAGACAGTCACATACCTAAATCAAAAGGCTCCCCCTGCATGCAGATAGCTGCTGACTAGTTCGCTATTTGTCAGGAGCAAGGATACCTCATTTGTTCTGTTCCTGCCCCTTTTTTCTGCCCAGAAAATAGCCTCCCTTCAAGTCCTCTGTATTAATTTATGTTCAGAGATCAATTAGGCCTCAGGGATCATACAAAGTTTACTGTGTCATGCATATTTCCTTCAGAAATTCTCAAGAGCACAGCATCAACTTGGAGACAAAAAAGGAAGATCAAGAGGAAATGACGTTGGGTGATGGGCTTTCCGAGAGGTTTCTAGGTTCTTCTGCATAATGAACAAAGAATTGGACATGGGTAAGGAAGAAGTAGCAAAATTTAATTTAGGTGACAGTACTTGCACAGCAAACAGGCTCGTGCAAGCTAAAGGAAAATGGCATTAGGCCTAAGAATTTCAAATGTTCAAATGGGTCTAGGGTGCCTCCCACTAGGTCTTCCAGAGCCTGATTGACAACATGATTGACAAGAAACTGAGTCACATGAGCTGTATCTGTCACTCATGGCCTTTCCATAATTTACTCTGTTATAATTGGATGCATGAGATGCAGCCCATATGCATGAACCTTTGATGCACTTCAAGTGAAGAAGGGCTGTTGCACATCATACTGACAGGTCTGGGCTGCATGTGTCCTGGTTTGGGAGTTTGGAATTTTCCAGAGCAGGCCCAGGGCTCTTTGTTTTTTGTTGTTGTTGTTGTTGTTGAGACAGGGTCTCGCTTTGTAGTTCAGGCTGGCCCTGAGCTCACTATGTAGCCCAGGCAAGCCTCGAACTCAGCAATCCTCCCGTCTCTGCCTCCCGAGTCCTGGGATTACAGGCATGAGCCAACACGCCACTATGGTATGTGGTATTGATGGCTGGTGGGCATGAGTCACCACGCCCAACATTGTATGTGGTTACCGGGATCGAACTCAAGACCTTGCGCTTGCGAGGTAGGCACTGGAACCACTGAGCTAAATCTCCGACAGGGCTCTTTGTTTTTATCTCTGCCTCAAAGTAGTAGGCCTTAGGACAAAGGTTGGGATGTTGGCCCTGGGTCATTTTTGAGGTTCAAGTAAGTGGGGGGGGGGGTGTCCTGTAGCCCCAGTTGTATTTTCTATGTTATTAGGAAGAACTCCCGAAGTATTTCTGAACCATTAATGATCACTAACCCTTATATTAATATTGGAATCACTGGCTGATGACTAGAATGTATTTATTGCCTCATCATCTAATAGTTTCTAGGACAGGGCAACATGATTTCTCCCAATTCTGCCATAATAATATATTTCTCAGACCCTCTCCCAGAAATACCATTTAAAGGGAAAAGTGAGAAGTGGACAGAAATACCTGAAGTGGAAGGGAGATTGCCACATCTGTAGAACAAAGCCATGGGTCTCGGATTGACCAGGCATTTCACAAGGGTGCATACACACACACACACACGCACGCACGCACACACACACACGCACACACACAAGCACACTCTGAGATGGATGCCAACCAGTTGGCATGGAAAAGGGATCCTTTGAGTCAACTCCAAGCCTCTTTCTAAGAATTTTTGTTTAGCCCAAGAAGACCCAGAAACTTGCCCTCCATGACATAAGGGATAGAGGCACAGGCAATGGTTTTCTGAATAGGAAATCCAACTGCTCAGGAAATGAAAGCAAGAATTGACAAATGAGAATGCAGTGAATTAAAAGCATCTGCACAGCAAAGAAAAGAATAGAGTAAGAAAGAAAATATATAGCTATTTATCTGAGGGAGGATTAATATTTAGAACATATAAATAATTTTAAAACATAGCAATAAAAAGAACAAATAATACAATTGGAAATGGGCAAATTACCTGCACAGATACCTCTCAAGAGAAGTACAAATGGCCAATAAATATGTAAAGATCCTCAGCAACTTTAGCCATCAGAGAAAAGCAAATTAAAATTACCTTGGGATTCATCTCACTCCAGTTAGAATGGCTATTATAACCCAAAAATGAAAAATAATAAATGTTGCAAGGATATAGAGAAAAAGGAACCCTTACACAGGATTGGTTGGAAAGTAAATTAGTAGTCATTGTGGAAATCAACATAGAGTTTCCTCTAAAATTAGAATTATCACGTGGTCTAGCTATTTCACTCCTGGTCATATACCTGAAAGAAATGAAGTCAACATGCACAAGAGGCACCTGCAATCTGAATTTATTCCAGCACTATTCACAATAGCCAAAATATGGAATCAGTCTAGGTGCTGTTCAACAGATGAATGGACAGAGATATGGTTCATATAATGCACAATGGAGCATTGTTCAGCCATACAGAAGAATGAAGCCTTGTCATTTGCAGGCAAATAGATAGAACTATAAATCATCCTGTTAAATGGAATAAGCCAGACACAGAAAAGCAAGTACCACATGTTCACTCTCAGATGGTAAGCTAAAATAACAAAATAAAAAAGAGCAGAACAAGATGATCTGAAAGCAGAAGAGGTACTACTAGGGTAAGGAAAGGGAAAGCAAGAGCCTGAGATAGGGTAGATCAAAGCACGATATATGTAGGTATGAAAATGTCATCATGAAACCCATTAAGTTGCACAGCTAATGTTCTTTAATAATTATAATAACTGCCACTCCCCAAAAGTCTCTCCCTCCTACTCCAGCTCAGAACGTATCCCTCCTTTAGTCTTGTACTTTTCATCCTTGGATAAGACCGGCCAGCTCCTGCCTAGGCTGTTATACCTAAGGTAGAGGCCTTACTTGAATGTAATTATAGGCAGATGATGGGACCAGCTGGACCTTAGCTGTGACATTGAGAAGGTGGGGATGGTACAGAAGTTAAGAAAAGTAATATTGATATCACGGGGTTGGGAAATGCCATTTGTTTTCAAATGTCACATGTTTCACTTACCAAAAGAGAAGGCAAATTAATATTGTCAATAACATTCCTATTTTACATTTGTATATGTAAATACATGCAAATCCAGGTGTATATGTAAGAGTGATATATAAAGAAATGTAATGTACTTATTTACCTTTATCACACTGCCCATCTCTCCTTACAACTGAAAGAGTGTGGGCTTTGCATGTGTGGGAAGGCCCCACTCTGACAGAAGAGCCACCCTCACGCTGCTGCATGAGCCCCAGGAAGCCTCTGAGGGTGGTGCTTTTCTACCTCAGTGCGGTAGACATCCCTGTGCAGTACCACTGGCCAGAGTCCCACCTGCTTCTTGTTTTCCATAATTCTGCTACATTGTTTTATATCAGGAGTCAGAATGAAGCTTTATGTGACTCAAATGCGCGTGTCAGATGGTGGACTGAGTACAGCCCCTCCCCCCATGGCTGCCACCAAAACCTAGGCCCTGGTCTGTGAAGCGGTCCTTCTGAGTTATGTGCGACTGAGGTCAGTAGGACTTCAATTAAAACGCTTTCCCCTGAATTATGGCTTCTGACTGACCCAATGGTTTGCTTACTAATTGACCCAGTCCCAGTACCTGTTTGCTATATCTAGGCAAAATATGCAGTGCTTACTCCCTAACAGCACTGCCTGGTGCCATCACGCAAGGTGTTCAGCAGTATTTCATAGATGCCTTCAAGGATACCCAGAACCCTATTCCTTCCCATGAGTGTACTCAATCAATACTGGATGCTCTTCAGGGTCTTGGTCTTTGCTGCCATCAGCAGCACTAATCATGCCCCAAGACTCAGCTTCACTCTAAGTCTAGTTTCCTGTCTTTATTATTTCCCCATATGCTCTAGTGGCTCATAGGAGGGCAGGCCCATGGCAGAGATTCTTACAACATTCCCTTCCCTATTCCCTATACCTCATCACTGACATTTCGTCCCTTGATAGCAGCAAAGCAGGTTCTATCCCAAGCAATTTAAACAGTTTAGCACATATGAAGGACTCTAGGTATAGACAGGTAGATGAGTAAAAGCAGGTGATTGGAAGACACTTGAAAAGAGGTGTTCTGCTATTCAGGATGAAAGTCTGCATGCAGGATAAAGGCCTGTGTACCCCTGGCTGGTCTACGAGGTAATTTGGGGAGCTTTCTTCTGAGATAGCGTCTCTCTTGCTGTGTAGTCCAGGCTGGCCTTAAATGTCATTTGCATGGTGCTGTGCTGTGCTTGCAGGGTCTGAGACACTGTGCCCAAACTGAGGGCAATGGAAAGCAAAGGCTAGAGCTGTGCTCTGGAAGGGAGAGGGCTACAGTCAGTGTGAAGGACCAGCTGCTGAGGGAGGCGGTGCTGGCTGTAATTCTGAGACATCTATTTTCTCCCTTTGAGTGACCAGGGAGAGTGGGCCTTGGACCTCACCAGGGACAGGTCCACACAAGCCCATGTAGCAGAAGAGTCTGCCCCAGCTCGCCTTGTCACCATCCTTTACAGTGCTTACACTTCCTTTAGTGCTCCAGTCACTGCAGGCCCAGTGGCTTGGAGCAGCCCATGTGTATTATCTCACAGTTCTGGGTTAGTTTTTGGACAGAGAGCTGTTACATAACAGCAAGCCCGGTCTCTTGCCTCCTTGCTCACACATGTGCCTTTCTGCATTAGGCTGGTCTTTTTCTTCCTCTCTGACATGTAGTGGTACATCTAGGGGTTCCCTTCCCTTCACTGGGGCTGTGCTGTGTCTAGCCACCAGAATTGCAAGCCAAGTAAACTTCATTTTCTTACAAAGTACCAGTCCACAGGTACTTTATTGTAGCAACACCAAACAGACAAAGACACAACATATGTTCAAGTTCTCCCTTACCTGAAGCCTCCTGGCATGTGGCATCATCCCTGACAAACCTCACCAACTCCTAGGGAAGACTCAGAGCTGTTTTAGGGGAAACCCTGATAGCTGCCTTCTTGGTCTTCTCCTATAGCCTCATTCTCTTGTTACTTGGGAATTGTTTCCGGTCTGGCCAAAGGGTAAAACATATTTTGTTGTTGTTTTATTCTGTTCTTGGAATTGAACTGAAGGCCTTGCACATGCTGGGTAAGGATCTACAGTGAGTCACATCCCTAGATCTTTTTACCGGATTTTGAGACAAGGTTTCACTAAGTGGTTCAGGCCAGACTTAAACTTGCAATTTTTCTGCCTCAACCTCCTGAGTAGCTTGGATCACAGGTGTGCACACTACCCAGGGACAACTTTAAATCAACATGTTCACTTCCTGATCTTTTGTCTATGTCATAGTGCTTTTCTATTTTTCTGAGAGCCTCAGTTTTGGAAACTCAAAAGCTGAGAACAGACTCAGTTCCTCTGCTTTCATCCACCCTCTTTCCCCTCAGCTTTTGAGCACAGAATATCATACTCGGTGCTGTTAAATATAGGCAAAACCTGGGGTTGGAGAAGTTTGAAAATTGCTGAGACCACCAGTCAATTAACACTGAAAGTGCACCATTCTACCCGAGCGGTCTGGCAGCCTAGCGTATTGTGACTCTAATGTCCCAGATCGAGGGACTCAGGGAAGGGAAGGAAAGGACAGAGTGGGTTGGCCTCATGGTGGGCAGACTGTGGTTGCACAGGAACTTAGCCTAGCTCTGCAGTTCTTGTTGTGAAGTTCTTTATGGTTTTGTCTTTGAATTTGTGGGTTTTTTTTTTCTCCTCCCTCCTGGTACCAGAGATTGAATTCAGGACCTTATACTTGCCAGGCAGGCATGGTGCCACTGAGTACATACATCCCCAGCCCTTTGAGCTTGTATTTTGTGAGCACAGTTGATGGACAAGGGAGCATGTGCCTGGGCAGAGGAACTTGAGGTGTGCTTCTCATGGCGTGTAGCATGTAACATGGGTGTTGTCTCTGGCTGGAGGTTGGAATTACAGACCTTTATCCTCATGGTCCTGCAGGCTAGCAGTCCCAGATCAGGGTGAGGGCAGGACTGGTTCCTCTCTAGGCCTCTTTTTGGCTTGTAGATGCCGTTTCCTCCCTGTCTGACCATGTGGTTATCCGTCTGTGCATGTCTGTGTCATGTCCTCTTCATGTAATGATGATCCCTCTCAGACTGGGTCAGGAGCCACCTGCTTACTTAATTACTTCTTTAAAAACTGTCTCAAGGGCCGGAGGGTTAGCTCAGTGGTTCCAGCGCCTGCCTCGCATGCACAAAGACCTGAGTTTGATCCCCGGTAACTACATATAATGCTGGGCGTGGAGACACGCCCACCAACAATCAACACCGCATACCACAATGCCGGACGTGGTGGCTCACGCCTGTAATCCCAGCACTCGGGAGGTAGAGACAGGAGGATTGCTGAGTTCGCGGCGGCTTACCTGGGCACCATAGTGAGCTCAGCGCCAGCCTGAACTACAAAGCGAGACCCTGTCTCAAAAAAAGCAAAAAAAAAAAAAAAAAAAAAAAAAAACTGTCTCAAATAAAGTCACCTTCTGAGGTACAGTACAGACTTTGAAATATGGATTTAGAGGGAAGGTCAGTTTAGTCTATGACAACAGGCAAATTGCATTTGAAATTTATGATGCATGTTTAAAAAACTAATATTTCTGTGCACTTTAACCAATAGATTGAGATATACTTGCATTTACAGTGAAATATCCTTCAGAAGGAAGTGTTTCCATATAATCCTACACTTCACAATCAAAGGAAATCAGCACTTGGAATTCATCCCCCTTGTGTTCAGTGATAGCAGAACCTGCCTGGGGCTTTCTTTTTGTTCTGGCAGAGAATTAACAGGAAGAAGAATTGTGCATTGGATATCTCACTGCTGTTTGTTTTTAATCATATTCCTTGCAGTTGTCCAAACCTAATTAAACTCTTGGCTTCAAAGAGCAGGAATGAGGTTACATGTCATTGGCCATGATTTTTCTTTTTTTGTTATTGTTACTATAACATAAGAAACAAACTTCATCTAGAACCTGAAATTTATCAAGTAAAGATATTTACCAAGCATTTTCTATTCCAATGCACTACTAATTGACAAAATTTCCCCACTGCCACTAAGAGATCATACCTCCACTTTGTCTCCATGGGGAAATTATCTCTGTGCGGTACCCTACAGGCTCAGAAAGGGTTTGGCAGAAGCTGGTGGGAGTTGGTCAGATCCAAAAGAGCAGAGTTCCTTCTAACAAGGGTGGGTCCCAGATATCTAGGCAGAAGGACCGCTCTAAGGTCCCATTGTCATGCTAACAGTGACTGTAACTTTGCTAGCTATGGAGAAGATAGCTGGATTGATTGGACCACATCTTCTCATAACCTTTGCAGTAGTCCATTGGGAGGCACTGCTTTTGCAGCCACCTCATGGGTGAACCAGCACTGAGCCTGGGTGGGAAGTGGGCACACTGCCAGCCGTCCACTGAGGACTAGCAGGAACTCTGGCTATCTGATTCCATGGTCCAGATTTGCAACAGAGTAAAACCAGTTCTACCAGTATGATCCCAGTATGGTTTGCTGTTAGTCCTGAAATGGTGACAGAGCTGAATGTAGGCACATTCCAAGGAGCAAAGACAATTTTTTTTTTTTTTTTTTTTTTTTGCAATACTAAGAATCGTTCTCAAGACTTTGTGCTTGCCAGGCAGGTACAGTGCCATTGAGCTAAGTTCCCAGCTCAGTAAAGACATTCTAATGTCTCCTGTTATGGACAAAAGGAAACAGGCTGAGGGAAACATGGGTAGTCTCAGTTTGCCTCAGTGGTCTCCAGACTTTTTTATTGTGTCAGCTCTCTTTATAACATACCACCACTTAAAGCATGTATAAGTATACACATTTACTTATAAATTATACATTGATACTACTACCTCAAATTACTGTGTGTATTTAATCAGGAAAGATAATGTGAAAGTGAAATAGAAACTTCTGATTAAATTTTACATTAATTAAAAGCTTCTACCATTATCTTTCTGTTCCTCACTAAATTATCTTTCAAAGCTCACTTTGGAGGAAGCTGTTTAAAAGAAATGACACTCTGATTTTTACAATAAAACCTTAGACTTCATTTCCAAACCAGAAAAAGAGATTTATCTGAAGAAATGTCTTCAAGACGATTGGAGAAGACAGAAGCCAGCTGCTCCTGCCCTGCAAATCAGAGACAGCCATGAGGGCAGCCTGGAAGCTATAATACCAGGATGTAGACTCTCACCAAACACAAAGAAGAAATTTAAAGCATACTCTGGGAGGTTATCTATCCCTTCTTCTGTACATTATTAATCTTTTATTTTGAGATGATGAACAACTCACATAATGAGGAAATTTTTTTCTGAATTATTTGAGAGTTTGTTGATAACACTGTTCTCGACTGACCCTGAGCTCTTTGATGGATATTTCCTTACCTGAGGATATTCTTGCCCAGAGCCGCAAAGCAACTACAGTGCTGGCATTCTGTATACCATCTGTGATCCTTAATTGTAATATGTCAGTTTGACTCAGTAAGAACTGAGCAGTGAAGCCCTGGTTGTGTCTGTGTATGACTGGTGTGTTAGTATGCAAACTGAGGAGGGAAGACCTTCCCTGGTGTGGGAGACACCTGGTGTGCACCATTGCCTTTGGACATTGATTTCCTTCCTCCTCCTCCTCTTCTTTTTCTTCTTCTGCTTCTTCTGCTTCTGCTTCTTCTGCTTCTTATTCTTATTCTTCTGTTTTTTTCTTTTTTGCGGTACTGGGGCTTGAACTCAGGCCCTTGTGTGTCCAAAGTTGGTGCATTACAACTTGAGCTAAATCCCCAGCCATTGGACATTGATTTCCATTTCCTTCAGACTTCGAGGGCAGACTCTGGCTCTCCTACACAGACTCGCACTAATGACTCTGCAGTGAGCTTGCAGGCCTTTGCCCTTTAACTGCTGTTGGGCTTTACAACTCTCCAGCACATACAAGGCCAGGGTGAATTCTGCCTCTGATTCAGCAGATGGCCACTGGATTCTGGCCCTTCTGATCCTGTGAGCCTACCTAACATACTATATATATTTTTATATATAGTATGTATACTATATATATTTTTCCCTAGGAATCTAACATATATATTGATTCTGCTTCTCTAGAGCATCTAACTGATACACCATCCAAAACTATATCACAATCTTCAACTCAATAAAGTATTGGAGTATATTGAAATATATTTACCAAATATAAATTTGAAATATTATTAGATATAACTTGATGAAGTTGACTTGATGCCTTCATGCTATTGAAATCTAATTGCTTGGTAGATATTATTTCATTTTAGAAATTCTCAATATTCAATAAAAATACAAAGTCTAGTTTTCAGGCAAAGTTATATACTTTGAAATCTGCTTTTAAATTTATTGTTGAGTACTGATTCAATATGACACATTAAACAAAATTCACGTCATTAGCAAAGAGTTACAGGAACCAAGATTCAGTGTATGTAAAGCTCTGGCAGTGACTGAAAGCATTCACAAGTGTTTTGAAGAAAGCGGAAGAAGCAATATTTATGAAATATGTGCTGGGCTACACAGTGAGCTCAGGGCCAGCCTGAACTACAGAGTGAGACCTCATCTCAAAAAAAAAAAAAAGACCCACACATTGAAATACGTAACACTGATGATAAATGATTTACAGTCTCTTATGCTAATGCAAACTTCTCTAATGTGGGAAACACTAGAAAAAAGACAATGAGAGCTCATTTAAGTACCAAATCCCATGATTAGCCCAACTGTGATCCAAAATTAACTTGAAAGTAAATTTTTGTCTCTATTTGTTAACAGTAGCAGAATCTCTGAAAAGTCCTAAGGCCCATGACAACCAAGAAATGCAGTCAAGTATAGCAGTGATTTTTATAGAAAACAGGATATACTGGGGCAAGTAGACAAGGAAATTCATGGTAATCTTGCCATAAAAACAAAATGTATAATTATTTTATAGTCTAGAGACCTTGAGCTACTAATTACTATGTTTCTAATCACCTTTCTAATTATTGTGATTAAAATGACCACTTTCTATAATTTTATATTCATGATTTAAATTGCAAACTCTATACAGATTGATTTTATTTGCATAATTATTATTATTGAGAAACGATAATATAGCAATTACAATTTTGTATGATAGGTGTCATAGATGCTCATTCTGGTTCTGTGTCTTGCGTGACTCCCACACCTCATGTTGTGGCCTTTCCAGAACAGAAGGGACACTGTCTTAGTTACTTTCTATTGCTGGACACAGCACATGACACCTGCCACTTACAGGAAGAAAGGTATATTTTGTCTCAGTTTCAGTCCATGGTTGGCTGGCTCCAAGGCAGGAACTCCTAAGGAGGACAGAGAGACATGGTAGATGAACAGGTGCTCAACCCATGGTGACCAGGAAGGAGGGCAAGAGGGGAGGAGTCAGGATAAGAAGGTGTCATTCCAGGCCGTGTCGCTAAGTCTTCAACTAAGTCCTACCTTCTAATAGCACATTCAACTATGAACTCACCAATGGATGAATCCACTAATAAATATAGCACCCTCATGGCCCAATCACTTTCCATGCACATGAGAATCTGGGGGGATGTTTTAGATCTAAACCAGAGCAGACATCTATAGCTCATCACTGCTTTTGGGTCAGTCTAGGAAATTGCTGTGGGTTTATGTGCTTCCCCAGGGGCCTCTGGATGCTCAGGTCATGTTGGCAGCCCCGGTCTCTGCTCTAAGATGACTCTACTCTCAGCTATCAAGTACAGTTATGAATGGTTGCACAGAACACATGCTGAGAAATGCATGATGACACAGTCTGGCATGCCGGTGTCACAGAGTGCTCTCACACAAACCCAGATGACACTTCCCACACTCTCAGCTTCCTGGTGTTGATACACAATGCAGCCAATTGTTCTTAGACCCCCGACAAATAAAGCAGCACAAGGCCACATCAGGCACAAAAGAAAATGATGTGACCAAGAGGCAAGGCAAGATGAGGTGAAGAGGGCTGGGATGGTTAATGCAGCCTAGTATTCACAACAAGCTTTTTTCAAGTAGGAGTATGCTATACAATAACAATGGAAAGTATGTACCACAAATGCAAGTACGAGTAACATGGTATTTGTTGTCATCATCAAGACAATGTATCACTCCAGTGGTTCGTGTTGTACTTTGTAAGATCAGCTGCACAGACCAACTTCACCACAGACAGGTGAGGATGGCTTCTGCTGTGCTGGCCCAATGGTCACACCCTCACTAGTTCATTAGTGGCTTTTCCAGCTCCATTATAATCTTTAGGGACCACTGTGGCACAAGAATTGGCTGAATGTGGTTATGTATGTTTAGGATAAGTTTATATGCATTGTTTTAGGTCACATCTAGGTCCTGTTTGGTTTTGTTACCTCCACCAAACATACCTCCCATTGATCATAAATGGTAAATAGAGATGTTTATACTGAACAATTCCTTGTTTATATAAAATTCAAATTTAACCAGCTGTCTTTTTTCTTAGTGGTTGCTCTGTTGGTTGTTTTTCTTGCCCTTGCTAGACCTGCCATCCCTTTCTTATGACAGAGTTTGGTGTATGAGAGGCAGGGAGGCTCTGCAAACCCTTGGTAAGGTGTCTGGATTCTGAGGCAGCAACACCCCACACATTCAATTAATGTGAGCCTCTGCAGGCTGGAAGAGCCACAGTTGTTCTCTGGCTGTGGGTTCTTCGCAGATAAACTCACAGGGAGTGGTCACCAAGGCCTTGAGAGACTACGTACAGCCAAGTGGGAGAGGTTTCTTCTGTTCATTTGGGTGGAAATCGTGACTCAGCAAAGTGCAGGTCCGTTGGTGACTCTCAGCCACCCCATCAGCTCCTCATGCACCGGCAGCTACCATCTGGAGCACATCTCAGCAGGCTCCACTGATTTCTTCTAGATGTCATCAGGTGCTGGCTAACACCAGATGCCAGCCCTGTAGCTGCTGCTGGTTACATCTGATCACCACCATTGATCAACATCTTTGGTCACTGGTTGGTCTCTGCTGTCGATTCCCCCAGTGTTGGCTGGTGCTGGTCATTATCATAGGTGCTGCCAGCCACTGCTGGTCTCTGTCACCACTCTCTTCACTGATCATCACTGATTCCTGTTGCCAATCTTTGGAGCTCTTTAAGGCTGGCAGTACTAGTGTTTACAGCTGTTTCTATTGCTATCCACGCTGCCCACAGTATTTGAGGTAAGACTTCCCAGTAGATTTATAGTAGCTCCGCAGACCACACTACCCAAGAAATGAATCCCAAGAAGTTTATAGAGAAATTTTATTGAAGAGGCAATCGTCCTACATCAACCCAAGAAATGTGAGGGGACCATAGCTTATATAGAGCAACAGAGGGAGCAGAGTCACCTGGGAATGGTCCACATTTGAAGCTGCTAACTGGTCCAATTTCAAGCCTGCTGTGGAGGTATAAACCTGCTGTGGTGAGGGCAGATGTCTGGGATATGAAATGTCCAGGACACCACACCTACAGCTGTCAATCAAAGCACATCACCACCTTCTGCGTGTTTTTAGGAGAAAAGAAAAGTCTGGCTGTTTCTGATCTATCTCAGATGAAAGCGTTGGTCCTCCCTCCAGAAATATGCTATACTTTAAAAAATTTCCTGTATGATAGCAACAGCTGATACTCCTAGTTAATTGGGAGGCTGAGGCAGGAGGACTGTTAGTTTAAGGCCAGCCTAGGCAACTTAATGAGATGATATGTCTGTTAGTTTAAGGCCAGCCTAGGCAACTTAATGAGATGATATGTCCAAATAAAGAATTCAAAAGCCTGAGGATATATCTCAGTGTTAAAGCATTTGCCTAGCGTGTGCATGGTCCTGATTCAATATTCAGTACCACAAACATCAGACACAACTTCTGAGAGACTACAGTTCTTGCTTGAAAGCCTTCCTTGACCTGTTAAGTGCAAATGCAAACTGAAAACAAGAGACTTACTATCCAAAAGGAAGAATGAGAGAAGACTCTTCTTTTTCCTTTTTTGTCAAAATGTCTTTGTCTCATTCAATCATAAAATTATTCTGTATGGCTTATAAGATTCTTATCTATCATACAGCTCGATCATGAATCATTAAGAACCTTCGAGTCCCCTTTTGATATGCACCACCCAGGGAGAGGCACTCCTCTTACCCAGTTTCCACTTAGAAGTCAAAGCTGATTTGGGAGGTCACAGCCTAACTTTGGTAGAATCTTCGCTCCAGCTCATGACTACCTCCTGTGTAATGGGCTAGCCTGTTTCCCTCTGGATATATTCAATGGAGGTGGGTTGTCTATCACCATCACAAAGTCAGAGGAAACTACATGTGACAGAATGCTGCAGTGAGCTTTAATCTGGAGACTAGTTATTGTTTACCTTGGAAAATGTATGTATGGGTTGTACTTGATTGGTTGTCTGAAGGGTGAGATTCCTCGGGCTTTTAATCTCAGAGTAGGGAGTTTGTGATGTGTGTCCGTCTGGTTTAATGGTTCTGACTAATAAAACTGGATTCTGTCTCCTGCCTCTGTAGAGAGGTTTATTGTGTGGGAGAGGCCTTGATTCTTTAGTTGTATCCCAGCAGTGTAGGCATACACCTTGTGCTTAGTCCTTTCACCTCCTCTTGCTGAAAGGCTGAGTGGCTCACTAGCAGAGGAAGAAAGTCATGGCCCACCCACAGGAGGCGCTTGGGAATTTGCCATTGACACTTTTGGGGAGTCTTTGCTGATGTTGACCAGTTGGGTCCAAATCTCCACCTATCTGGTAGGTACTATGTAGTTCTCTGCTTGGTGTTCATGAGAGGAAACTGATTCATAGTAAAGGTTATCAGGATTTTATGAGTTCTCTAAGCATGTTCCTTGTTTCTTTTGAAAGAAACGCAATCTCAGAAAGGGTGAGCCTCTGGATAGAGTGGGCTGGGGGTGGCTGAGGTGGCTCCCAAGACACTGACACAGCAGAAATGCCTGTAAAAGCTGGATTTTCTGTAAGATACAACAGAGCTGTCTGCAGGAGAGAGGCAGACATGTCACATGTTCTTACAAGAATAATTACAGAGCAATAGCTACCATCAGAAACACTGACTCCAAGGGCAATGTGCCAGCAGTGATGTTTGCTTCTTCAGGTATTCCCCAGGGCAAATGTTATGCAAAGCATCCATTTTACAAAAGAAAAAAATTAAGGCCCAGAAGGATGAATCTTCCCAAGGCCACAAAGGTTCCCTGATAGTTGTCTTAACCTTAAACAGAGCCTTGGAAAAATAGTGACCTTTGTCTCCATCTTTCATTCCAGTGATACCACAGAACCTCAGGCCACAGGGAAACTCAGAGGGAGAAGCCATGCTGAGGACACAGAGCTGAGTTCCCCAGGACTGCAACGCAGAGGATAGGACACTAGTGGTGGAACCAGGCACAGGACATTAGGTCCTCTGGTTCTTCCTCGGGCCAGTCCCACAGCCTGTCCTCAGCCTCCCACCTTCTGCAAGCCATATGGTGGAGAGGACGCAGGGGTGACACTGTGCAGTCCGGATGAAGGGCTGGCCTCTCTGGCAGAGGGGGCACTCCCAAGCGGAGTAGAAGGCAGGTTGGAGACTTGGGGTGGAACTGTGTCAGTCTCAGCCACTCTGTGCTCTCGAAAGCCAGCAGCCGGGCCACCTAAGCAATGTGAGAAAGGTCTGACTGCCGCCTGTCCCAGGTCCCTCTGCCTCAGGGTTCCCAGGCATGGGCTGCAGTCCTCAGACCTGGCCTTGGCCACAGTCTCCACGTTCCTGCCTCCACCAAGGTCGTTCCCGCTGGTTGTTCCTGCTCTTCTCCCAGCCGGATAGAATGTGGGCATTGTTCCCTGGCTGTGTCATGATGTCCCTGGGGAAGCAAAGAAGGGAAACACAGCATAAATCTGGCCACACCCGGTCTCCCCAGGGCAAGCCCAGAAGTGACTAGAAAGACAGCTATCACTGCACAAGTCAATAATGCAAAATCAGTCAGTAGTTACTTTCATTTTCTGAGATAATAAAATGATAGCACCAACCAAATTCCTAACCTTTAGCAGACATTTACTTTGAGAATCAAAATGACAGTTTTAAAAGGTTTTATCAATGAGTAGCTCCCATAATTCATTGCTTGAAAGAAAAGACAGATCTGAGG
This sequence comes from Thryonomys swinderianus, assembly GCA_004025085.1. Lineage (NCBI taxonomy): Eukaryota > Metazoa > Chordata > Mammalia > Rodentia > Thryonomyidae > Thryonomys > Thryonomys swinderianus. Next base: position 123,777 of record PVIC010000390.1, read on the forward strand.
TTCAGGGAACAGACTTCAGAAGTGACTTTTAACTTTGTCATTATCTAAATTGATTCATTTTGACCCAGTTTTGCTCTGCTTCAAGGTCAAAAGCACTTGTGGTCTTATAGACTGAATTTTTCAATATCTAAGGAACAGAGTCCTGCTCAGAAAAGTGCCAGTGGGCATAAAAGATAGCCCAAACTGTGAATTAGTTGGAGCAAAGCAATCTGTATTGAGAAAAGTATTACATTTTTAATAGTAGGGGAAAGAAGTGACTTTCTAGAATGTCTGTTTTGTGGCAGACCCTAAAATGCTGAACACACCCTATCTTCCTTGATCCTGACCAACTCCTATCAAATGAGCATTGTACTACCCAGATTACCCATGAAGAAGCAGAGGTCTGAGATTGCCCATTTAGCAAATGGGAACTTATGGCATTAAATCACATGACTTCCTGACAGAAATAACTGGCCAACTCACTTGGGTAATATTTTAAAACATGTCTTTAAAAATTTTGAGATATAGGGTCAGGGATATAGCTCAATGGTTCCTGCATCTGCCTAGCAAGGTTAGAGTCCCAGGTCCCTGGTACCACATACCACAATGCTGGGTGTGGTGGCTCATGCCTGTAATCCCAGCATTCAGGAGCCAGAGGCAGGAGGTTTGCTGTGAGTTTGAGGCTTGCCTGGGCTACATGTGAGTTCAGGGCCAGCTCTACAAAGTGAAAAAAAAAAAAGAAAAAATTGAGATATAATTTCTGTGCATTTGGTGAGATTCAACACTGTATAATCTCTGAGGCCACCAACAGAAACTAGATAAAGGACCCTTCGTCACCCCAGAAACTCCACAGCCTTCAGCATATCCCAAGTGCACCCAGACAACTGTTTTGACTATCAAAACATAGTTTAGTTTGCCTACTCATTGACCTTATATAAAATGTAATCATCTGACATCTTTATTTATGGATCTGGCTTCTCTGGCATGACATAAACTTTTGTTTAAGTTATTTTTGAGACAGAGTCTCACTTTGTAGTGCAGGCTGGCCCTGAACTCACTATGGACCCCAGGCAAGCTTGGAACTCAGTAATCCTCCTGCCTCTGCCTCCCAAGTGCTGGGATTACAGGAGTGAGACACCACGCTCAGCACTGTGGTATGTGGTACTGGGATCAAACTTGGGACGTTAAGCTTGCCAAGCAGACACTGGAACCACTGAGCTAAATCCCTGACCCATAACATAAACTTTTGAGATCCATGTATCCTGCTTTCTGCTTTCTGTATTAGTAGTCTGTTCTTTCTCGGTGCTGAGTTCTATTCCGTTTATGAGATATATTTACCATTCTGCTGATAGATAGCTGGGTTGTTTCTACTTTTTGGCTACAAAGAATAAGATTGCTACTCTCATGCAGAACTTTATTTGATGTATGTTTTCCTTTATTTTAGGTAAACATCCAGAAGTGGAATTTCTTGGTCATAGACTAGTTTATCAGGACCAGGAATGTAGCTCACTGCACACCACCTGTCTGGCAAGCACAAGGTCCTGAATTTGATTCTCGGTACCGAAAAAAAAGAAAAGAAGTTTATTTCATTTAACCTTTTAAAGAACCATGAAGCATGCCTCCAAATTGTCATATTGTTTTGGTTAAATACAAAGGCTCATTTGACATTTACAAAACAGCTTTGATTTCCAGGAATAAAACAGAACAAAAATCTCTGCTGTTTGGGGACAGCTTGTTGGGAAGCCACAAGAGACAAATGAACAAGTTAAATATGGGCATTACATGGTGACAAGTGCCGCAGAGAACAATGAAGTTCCAGGGAGAAGCGCCAGTGCACGGTCTGAGCACAACTCCTGCTCACTGCTATCTTTTTAAGAGAGAGACTGAACTCGGCTCCCGCTGTGCCCTGACCTACCCCTTCAGATGCCACCCTGGGAAGAGGTCTGGGGACCCAGCAGGAGGAGCTCCAGGGACTCATGTGCCCTCTTGACTGGCCAGGCTATTCTTGCTATAGAGGCACAGAGGGACCAGCAACCAATGCAGGCGAGCTGGGGCTCTGGGGTCCCCAGGCTGGGCTCAAAGCCTGTGTGGTCACATCCCCAGTGCCCTTGGCAAGTCATTACCTACTCTTAGGCTCAATTTTCCTATCTGAGTCTTAACCTCCTAATGCTAGAAGGTCAAGGAGAAAGTGTTTGTAAATCGTTTGGCACAAAGCCTGAGAAACGATAAACTATTCATGCTAGTAGTCATCACTCTAAAAACAGAAACTTGGATTTTTATCTTTTCTGTGACCTGGTTGAGTACTTTGTCCTCATAGCCTGCCCTTGACCCGCAGGGTCATGCCTTTTGAGATGGGTCATGTTTTTGTTCTTTTCTTTTTTTTCCAGTGGCTTTTTTCTCTTTTTGCTGTGCTGCCCTACAAGGGATTTAGCCCCTTTCTTTGTTTTTTATCTGAGGTTGTGCATTTGCCTGATGGCATGAGATGGTATGGGAAAAGAAGAATGGACTGGCCATCTTGTGTGATGGTGCCCCGTACCTAGAGAATGGCCCTGACACTCAACACCAGCCTCTGCTCCAACTGGTACTATACCTCATTGTGTAGCTGTCCTCTGGATTTTCTTCCCCATCTCTCTCAGCATTACCACCCCAAATTCCTCTGCGTTTCTCCAGATAGAAGTTTAACTGTTTTGTTTTTTTGTTTTCTGAAACTCTGTTCTAGGAATCCAAGACAATTTCCTCTCCAAGCTGAGGCTGCCTTTTGCCCAGTCGGCCAGGTAGCCCGGGCCTTCTCACAACAGATGGTGTCTCAGAGCCTCCACATGGCTTTCCAACCAACCAGAGAGACACAGCAGTATCCTGGGTGGCTTGTATCTTTCTGGAACTAACTCTTCTGCTTGTACTGTTGGTGCCATCCTGAAGGACAGTGCAGTGACAAGGGTCAGGCAGCCTGGTGTCCTTGGCTCTGTAGGAAGTTGGCTCTGTCCCTGAACTGTGTTCTTGGGCTGTCCCTGGGATCCTTAACTTGCTCTCCATGTTTATTCCACTCAGGAAGTCTTTGAGTTTTCTTTATGTCTTTTTAGCAAACTGCATTCTGTTCTTTTGCTATTTTATACTGGGATTATGCTTTGAATTATGCAGCTTTAAGTTTTTCTTTTAATTTACTTCTTTGTAATTGGTAAGCTTTCTAATTTTATTTTCCTCTACAAATACTTTTCCTGTAGTGTGTACATCTGTATGCATGTAGATGCACACACACACACACACAAAGAAATGAAAGGGGAAAACTTTTAGGTATAAATCTAATAAAATATGTGCAAGATTCACGTGAGGAAAACTGTAAAGACATGATAAATGAAATTAAAGAAGAAAATAAGTGCAGAGAGATTTCTTGTTCATGGATAGGAAACTTAATATTGTGGAGCTGTCCAATCTCCCACCATGACCTGTAGGTTAGTGTAGTCTCAATCAGATCCTCAACAAATTGTCATGTGCACAAGGACAAACTGATTCTCAAGATTAAATGGAGAAATGAAAGATCCAGAGGAGTCAACCTAAAATTGAAGGAGGAGAAAAAGTCAGAGGATCTACTACTGCACTGCAGGAACCAAGACTGTGTGGTGTTGCTGGCAAGAACAAGCAGTCCATGGGACAGATCTATCAGTGACCAGAACAGAGAGACCAGAAATAGATCCAAACAAATATAGTCAACTGATTTTTGACAAAGAAGTTGTATTAGTCACTTTCTTGTCAGTGAGACAAAATATCTGACAACCACAATTTAGAGGAAGACAGGTTTGCTTTGGCTCACATTTCAGTTCATGACTGGCTGATTCCAAGGCACAAGAGACATAAGGGGGGTCATGACATGGAAGCTGTTCATAGAAGCAGAGAACAAGGAGGAGCTGGGGGCAAGACCACCTTGTTCTGGGGCTGGGGATTTAGCTCAGTGCTTCTGGTGTCTGCCTTGTAGGCACAAGGTCCTGAGTTTGATCCACATGTCACAATGCCAGGTGTGGTGGCTCATGCTTATAACCCCAGCACTCAGGAGACAGGGGAAGGAGGATTGCTATGAGTTTGAGGCTAGCCTGGGCTACATAGTGAGCTCAGGGCCAGGCTGAACTACAAAATGAGACCCTGTCTAAAAATAAAGAAAAAAACGAACACCCTTTTCCAAGTCATGCCTCCAGTGACCTACCTCCAATGTTGCCCTACCTCCTAATAGCATATTCAGCTACTGAAATCAACAGGTCAATCCAAT